>CAEGAF010139107.1:0-17098 GCA_903067075.1 Micropoecilia bifurca
CCCCCCCCCCCCCCCCCCCCCCCCCCCCCCCCCCCCCCCCAAATGAATGTACGGAGCTGAACATAGACAACAACATCAGTGGCCTGCAGGCTACTTCTTAAGCTTAAGGTGATGCATTGATATTAGCTATAAATCTTTTAGCTACTTTACCTGCATCCAACAGCTTCACTCAACTCAGTCGGTTAGTTTTGGGGAAAAACTGTGAAAAGTTCTTTGCGTTTTGCTGGTTTGCTGTCATAATCCTAACACCTGTGTAGCCGCACAGCAGCAGCTGGTCTTCACTGCTGCACAGGTGTAAACCGGCTCAGAAAAACATAATAAAAGTGACAAGGGACACAGATATGGGAAGTGTGGAAGCCCCTACTGCAGGGGTCACCAACTCCAGTCCTCAAGGGCTACCATCACCATCCTGCTACCTTTAGATTCACCTCTGCTCCAAAATGTCTGAATTCCCTCACCAGCATTCATTCCTGTCTGCAGTAGGCTAGAAATGAGCAGTTTATTTGATCCAGGTGTGTTTGAGCAGAGACACATCTAAAATTTGCAGGATGGTGGCCCTGGAGGACAGGAGTTGGTGACCCCAGCCCTACTGTATCAATCTGATATAGGAATCACAGAGAGTTGACCATTTTAAGGTAATACCCCAGCGCATAAAGTGTTCATAAAGTGTTCATGCCCCCCCTTCAATTGGACGGGGGGCATGCAATTGCCTCACAGTTTGGGTTCCCACAGTTTGGGAACCTCTGGCTTACATAAGCCCCCCCTACCTAGAAGCATATCTATATATTCAGCTCATGTCGATTCCTCAGTTCCCTCCAAAAGGCAGTGAATCACATCAAACGTGATGCTTTAAGTGTGTAAACCTGAACTGGAGTCGACAGCAGCCTCCTCCGCGTTTGATCCTCTGATTTCTATGCACCATGGATGAAATCCCGTCCGATTAAGTCTTGGAAAGATTACACAGCATCACCGCTCCATCATGTAATGTTAGCTACTAACCCAAAGCGGCAAACTTTGTGATTAACCTTTAATGGGACTCTGGCTTTTTAATTGCGTTAACAGATTAGTCTGAGAGGCTTTAATTGGAGAGGACGGTACCTTTGGTAGCTCCCAGAGAGCCAATCAAAACCTCTCAGCTCTGAAGAGAGCAGCGGCGCATCTGAATTTATCAGAGCTCTGAGATGTTCAGAGCTCTGATAAATTCAGATGCGCCGCTGCTCTCTTCTCTCAGAGCTCTGATGTTGTAACTTTATTGTTAAGCAGTATTGTTATTAGGTAGAAAAAAAGATTTAAAAATGTCTATTTTTTTTTCTTTTTTGTGGCCCATGTGCAATTCCAATTTGATGATTTCGGTCCACAAGGAAAAAGTTTGGACCCCTCTGCCTGTAAGCAGGGAGGCAGAGGGGTATGATGGCAGTGGCAGCATCCTGCTGCGGGTTGCTTTTCTTTAGAAGAGATCAGAAGGTTTACTTTTCAGCAAAACAACAGCCATAGACAACCAGAACTAGATCAAAGCAGATTCATGTTTTAGAACGGTCTAGTCAAAGTCCAAACCTAAATGCTAAATAATATCCTGTTTAATTTTGCCTTGTTTGTCTCTATCTTCTCTGGAAAACATAGTTGTCTGTGGCAACACTTGAAAACTGGTGTTGTCAGACACTATGAGTGGAATCAGATTCAGGAAGACTAACAGGGAAATGTTTTCTCCTCCTGCTTCACAATTATCTGACTTGGTTTATCACAAGTAATTCTAATTAATCAGTGAAAGTACTCAGTTGGTAGAGTATCCAGAAATTTTACTCAAATAATATGAATACTTCACAAAGATATTCATCAAGTAAAAGTACTTTGTAGTGAAACTACTCCTAAAATATTTTTTTTTTCCAAAAACAAATGTAACTCAGTAAATGTAAATAGTTGCAACACATCTCTGTTAGTGAGTGTAAATTGGGATGATGGGTGGGAAGTTCATAGTGTCTTTCTGGATTTGGATGTTTTATAACAATTCACTAAATGATTTGGAGATTTTATATATACCGTCTATTAGGACTCAGAAAATATTAGCTGAAGTATTCAGAAAGAGGTTCAGGTGCTGGTAATTCAGGCATTTAGCATGCTGAGGTATGATGTGAAGGATTCTGTATTAGTGGTGGATGTGTGAGACATAGAGCCGCCTCAAATCATCCCTCATATTGTCCCAGGGTCCATATAAGGAAGCTGATTAGTGTTGAAGTCCTGTGAGGCTATTTGGTAGCAGCTGAAATGTCCTGGTGACCCAAAGTACCTGTGACTTAAAGAGACGAGCTTCTTGGGACCGACCCAGATTTGGTTTTGCTTGAGTTGCCTCAAATGCGAAAATCCAGACTCCAGATTGGACCAAAACATCCAGCATAAAGATCCTTCTGAGCCCATCCCTCCCTTTCAAACATCTCTCTCTCTGTCTGCTCCAGTTTTATCTCTTCAGCGCAAAATCTCCCTGGATATCCTCCTCTACCTTCTGCCTTCTCAGCTAATCCCGTCCGAACACTTCCCTTCATATCTGCACATACTTATGTCATCTCCGTTCCTCTCCTATCTCGGTGAAATCACTCTTTTCTCTGCAGACATCAGATGAAACCCTCCAGAGTCGGATAAAGAATAAACCCTGTGAAACAGGCCGTGAGCGTGAGAGAGTAAATCCCCCCACAAACCCTCGGCTGGTCTCAAACCCCTGGCACGTTCCGTCTGCTCAGGCCCACAAAGCCGCTAAAGCCACCCAGCCTGTCCCTCCGTCCAGCGCTAACTAACCTGTCCGCTGCTCCAATCAAAAACATTCAGAGCCAGAGACTCTGTGGGCTAAAACAGACACACCGCTCCACCCTCGTCCATGTATTTGCAGCGGATTAACCCAACAGGTGCCTAATTACTGGAATCGCAAAATGCTCACTGGAGAAAGAGAGGAAACAACGAAACGGACTCCCTCTGATATGTTGGGTTTTGAAGTGGAGTCGCCAGTTGAAGGAGTTCACAGAGTTTTTGAAGTGGCTCCAGCATCGGTGAGTGTTTAAATTTGAATGGGACCAATAGGAGTGAAGGGATTGTCCCGGTTAAAAAGGCAGGTGCACCAACGATTAGCGGGCAGCAGCTGGTGAGGTCACACCAGCAGACTCCTTTATGAGAGCCCGATAAATGCTGCAGCCCCTTTCTGTCCTCTGAGCTGAGAAAAAGGGTTTGTTCCTCATAAAGCAAAGAGTTTCTCGTCTCAGAAAGACAGATGAGGATTGAAACGACTTCCCTTTGAGGAAATAGATAAAGGAAAAGATGTAAAAGGGAACATAAAACCTCACAGAAAGCTTTTTGTAAAACAAAAGATGAGTGAGTGCGGGTTTGAGAGGAGCCAATGTGTCGTTTGGTGTGTGTTCACACATCCTGAGTTTGACTTAAAGCAGCGCTGACACGCAGAAAGGACAGGGAGACGATTTGCGGCTCTTGGGAGGCCGCCACTGCCTCCTTTCAACATAAATCCAGGATTGGGAATGGCAGCGCGGCCCCTCCGTCACAGGATCCCTCTCTCCAACAGATATGTCATCATCGCCCATCTAGTCCCTGCTGCGAGTCCCAGAGCTCTCTGACTAACTCCAACCTATCATAACTCAATGTATGATGGAGTGACGGCAGGCTCTGCAGGACTCCCATCATTACAATCCTCTGAGGGAGGCGGAGGATTCGGCTGCAGGTGGATTGAAAGCTTTTGCTCATCAGCAGAGGTCACTTTGAGGTTTCCTTTCCTTCTGGAAATGACTAATTTAGATCAATACTTTACACAAAGTAAAATGCCAGTGTTGAATTAACACCCAAAAGTGTCTATATGTGTCCCAGTCAGCTGGTGTTAAAGTAACACTTTTGAAAGTGTTAAAAGATTGACACCCATTTTTTTGTAAAATTAACATTGGTCTATATATTGAAATGGGTTTAAGGAAAGTTAAACTTTCCATTTCTGTGTCTTGTTTTGGATATTTTCCACTGGATTTGATTGATATTGACACCTTGTGGGTCTATTATTTACTATTTTAATACCACATTATGTTTCGTGATCAACACTACACGGGTGTTACTTTTGATATATTTTAACACTAACACCTTTGTAAATGTTAATGTGACACTCTGTATCGTTGAATTTAACATTAGCTGACTTGGACACATATAGACACTATTGGGTGTTAATTCAACACTGGCATTTTTACTGTGCAGAAGTATTTATACTACAATGTTACCATACTTTCTGTTAAAACCACACATTTTAAAATTCCAGTGCTTGTAAAAATCCAAATCAAGTACTGAGCAGAAAAATTATAGTTATGTGCACAGTCTGGTATTTTAAATATCAAAATGAAAAAAGAAGATATACATTTAGAAAATGTCTAATTTTAAGTGGAAGATGCGTCTACAAGTCAGTATTTTATAGTGTAAAACTTATAAAATTGATACTTAATGTTTGTTCCTTAATGAAACACTCACAAAAAATCCCCTTAAAAACTTTCACTTTAAATTGTTCCATGTTTTCTGATCTTTGTGGTTTTCTGTCCTCACTGTAGGACAGAAAGATGAAAAAAAAACTACAAAAAACGTGATAATGTTTAAGTGATTGTCAATCAGAGCAGCTTAATGCTGGTCGTGACGTTATAAAACTTCTCTCCATCATTTTTCACGCTGGACCTCCAACAATCTGAAGGAGGATCCATCTTCACAGGTGATCTAGTTAGAAAACTTTCTAATCAGTTTAATTTCTTCATTTCAAATCTAATTTTAGAACTTCAACCATCCGGAGCAACTGCTAGAAATCAATTTTCCTCTTGGGGATTATCAAAGTTCCTCTGATTCCCATCTCAGCGCAGTTCCAGGTCGGCTGTCTAAGTTTAGAATGTCATTTATGAACCGGCATGCAGTCGGCCTCCCTCTTTCCTGAACTGTGTCACAGAAAGATTTACTGCCTGTTTGTGTCTCCTATGGGTTTTAGTCACTTTCTAATATCAGAACTCTGTATGAATCTGAGGATCGCTTCTTTAGATCACATAGAAATTCAGAAAAACAGGAAACAGCACTACTGGTTACCATGGTTACTCACATACGTCAACAGTAACAGTCATTTTAAATCATTTAAAATTTGACTCCAAATGCCAAATAATACAAATTCTGATAGCTCTTCTTTGTTAATTGAGTCATAAATCTTTCTGAGGCCAAGAAACGCCACTCTGGTAAATTTCATTCATTTGATGAGTTGAAGTTTTTACTACTTTACATTTCCTGAAAACGCCCCAAAAGCCCCCCAAAAAGCCATGTTTTCATCTTTGTATGTTTTCCTTGGCTGCCTGCATGAAGCGTGATCCCATTAAGAGGGAGAATCGCTCCTGCCAAGTCAAACACTGAGCTTGTGTTAATCAAAGATGGGAATCCTGGCTGCTTTCTCCACTCTGAGCTGGATTTCTGTCAGTTCTCATGTCAGCAGGAGTTTATGAAGGAAACAGAAAGCTGCAGCGGACTGACCCAAAGTTTAAAATTCTCTGTTTGTTTCACCTGACGACAAAACAAGCATCACTATAATGGCAGTGATGACTTCGGACACTGGCATCAGTGTTGGGGACGACTGTGCTGCTGCAACAGGTTTAACATTGAGATGCTCCTTTAGTCTTGAATAGCTGCATAACTAGAACACAACAATAATCTTTTCCAACATCAGATCATTTTTTTGAAGAATTAACCCCCAGTGGACCTAGAGAAGCAGCTTGTGTCGATTGGACCTCAGATTTACGGGCGTTCCGGAAACGTGGTTTAGGATTTTTGTATGTAAATTTGTTTTTTTTTAAATGGAATAATTGTGGTAACATTCTTTTAACACTTTAAAATCTATGAAATTAATTAATCAAAATGAACGTGTTAAAGTCCCAGCTCTACTTTAAACTAAAACCTGTAACACAAACAATGGAAGATAACAGAGTTATTATTCCTTGAATGTATAAAATCACACACACAGAAACGGCCACACTCATATCAAAGGGAAACTTAGAGAGATCAGTTGACCTAACAGTGACGGTTTAGGTTTGGGGCTGTAAGAGGAAACTGGAGTACCCAGAGAGAACCTCAGGGAGAACATGCACACCCTACAGAAAGACCTCAGGCCAGGATTCAAACCCAGGACCTTGTTGGTGGAAGGAAACAGCAAATGTTCCCCCAGAACACGTCCTCTATCTCCATATGGCTGCAATGACTACAAATTGCTGCTTTTCCCAGATTTCTGCCAGTTTGAGCATAAAGACGGGACAAGGGGAGTTAGAGAGCAGTTTAATCAACAGTCTGGCCGTGACATAATATAGTGACCAGACAGAAGAAATAACTTAACAACTAAAAAGAGCAGGTTAGAAATTATGCCATCATTCAGAAACAGGAACGGTTTTACGTTTCCGAGCTGATTTACTCTGCCAATCTTTCAGAGCGACAGTGAATTTCAGCCTTCAGATGGTTTAATGAGATGTTATTCTCCCGTCAGGAGCTACCACATAATCCAATCCGTCCCTGAGGGAAACGCTGTGCGGCTCTTTGATGTTTCCACCAAACCCCTGAACGTCAGCGGTCCTGATAGGTGACAGAGATTGCCTCTCCTCCCGGTCGCCGTGTTGTGGTATGAGCTAAATGAACTGCTCCAGCTCCGTCGTGGTGACAGCTGGATTATAGACCTGCTCCCCTCACGGAGCCGCCCGGCAGAGAGGGGTTTGCAGCCTGGAGGCTTTCCAATCAGCCTTCATCCCACCGTCCTCCAGGACAGACCCACGCAGAGGCCGCCCTTTGTGATTAGAGCTCCGCTGTGCCTGACTCATACAATCCGAGTCCTGCAGGCTTCACAACAGCTGGAATTACTCAGTTGCTCAACCTCGCTCCCTGTGTCGAGCAAAGTCCTGCGGTGTGTGAGAGTGTCAGCTAACCGAGGGAACGCGATATATTAAACGACCTTTGTGGCTTGTTGGATTTCAGGCCTTTGGGGGACAGCCTCAGTCACTGCTGCCAACATCCACTTTATCTGCTGTTCCGTTACAGGGAGGAGATAATCAATCACCGGACACCCGAGGCGACGGAGATGCTCCCATACCTGACACCTTTAAAAGCGCGGCTATATATTGTAAAGAATCCAAACTTGTCACAGCAAAGCAGAATGCAGAGGAAACAACCTCACTGCATGGATCGCTGTCCTCACTGTCAGAGGGAAATCTCTAACATCGAGTTGTAGAAGTGTGGAAGAACTGAATCAAGCTCATAGAAAATACATTCAGAGGATTCAGCCTTTCAACTTCAGCCTTTCAGCATCAGACATGTTTGTCTGACCCCAGAGTCACTCAGCACTTACCTGCTTCCTGTACTGACCTCAGATCAGCCTCAGAAAGGAGAATGAACCATCAACCCTAAAGAAATGTTACTATCAGATTTTCATCATAAATATTTATCAGTTCACATAAATCATTGGTGTCGTTCTCTGAGCGCTTCCTGAGACCCATCATCTCAGAGCAGAGTTGTCGTCCTCTAGATCTGCTGTCCTGCAGCTTCAAGATGCACCGAGATCTTCACTCCACCTCTGGGCCAAAACCCAGACGGCCTGAGAAGGAGACTCACTCTGAGGTCTCATTCTTTCAGTCACTGCCTAGAACACTGGCTGATATTTTTGCTCAAATACGTGTCTGATGCAACTGCAATCAGACTTCGGCGTGAACGGTTTATGGTCCCAAAGCGCTTTGAAAACTATTGGATAGGTATCTGAATTAGTACCGAACAAGGACATGGAACAAATACAATTTCTTCAGGTCGTTAAGTTTGGAAGTGGCTCATCCTGAATGCTGTATAAAGCGGTTTAGCCAAAGATACGGGTAGGAATTCATGTTGACCAGTAAGTCGAAAGTTTCACCTTCCGGCTCAGATCTGTCTTTCTCTGACCGATACAGAGCTGCAGCACTGCATGCGCAGCAACAACCGTCTTTCCCTCTCTGCGTTTCTCTCATTCATGATCAAAACCTGGACATACCTGAACTCCTCCTCTTGAGGCTGTTCTGTCACCACTGTGACGGCATCAAGATGCGCCGGTGGCCAACGGGAAAACTGTCCAGGAACACAATTTCAAACCACATTTATGCCTCAGACTGAAGGTCAAATCCTTCCTGCAACACACCTGAATCAGAGGAGTGGTTAATGACCAGACCTTTGCCTCTCTTGGCTGAATTCAGCCTTTTGAGTTGCAGACTTTCTGCTTCTCAGAAACCAGAGAACACACTGAACAGAAGCCATGGGACACATTGGAGGAGCGTTTTGACCTGCCTGGTCAGCTGACTGCTGTCTTAAGTGGATAAAATCATGTGAAAAGGAAAAGGTTTGTTTCCTCTCCTTCATCATTTTTTTTCTAAATGTGAGGCAAAATGGATGAACAAACTCATCTTTCAGCAGGAGGAAGACGCTGTGAGTGAAATGGCTGATGGGAACTGGCAGATGAGGCTTTCAGGGCTGTGTGTGTTTGAGGCCTCATGTGCTGCATTGTCCTCACTGAATGGAAGCTCAGCTACAACCCAACCGCTAATTTACATAATGGGAGGGCTGCAGCGAATAAACAGCATGAGAAACACAATCCAGCTTTCCAACCTAATTCAATCTTTACGTAGCTACGGTTACCAGATCCTAGAGCCGACTGATGGATGTTCTCAGCTTCAGCAGGAAAACACTGTGATGCAAAGAAGTTTTATTTCAGTATGGAGTTAAAGCTTTTGGATAAATATGTTTGATTTGTGTTCTATTTGAAAATCTGAAGCACAGATCAGCTCTCCTCGAGTCCCAGGAGAAGAAAAGGGTGAAACTGAGGAATATGGCCTCAAATGTCAGAGCCGCAGGGCTTTTCCAGCGAAAGGGAAAGTTTCATGGAGCGTTACACACAGAAATGTGATGTAAGGAGCTGATGTGGCTCATTTTTCAGCATCACAAAGAGGCTGGGGCTACTCTAGATGATGTAAGTCTATGTCAGTCCTTGGTAGCTCTGCGCTCCTCTGCACAGGCCCCGTTTGTGGGGGCAGATGTGATTTAGATGCCCCCACCCTGAGGAACAGGAGTCCTTCTTTTCTGCAGGCTGCTCGGCATATGGCCTGATTGTAAAAATACAGTAGAAACAACACAAGAAGGGGCCTGCTTTCCACACAAATCTGCTTGAAGCTGTTTTTCTTCCAGTGATCGGAGGTTCAGGCAGAATCTCTGGGCTCAGCTCAAAACGTGGGTCATTTTGAAGCATTTGTCCTCCAGGCAGAGGTCAAAATTAAGAAGTTAGAGAACATTAATGAGGCATATATACATTTTTTAGATTTTCTTTTGCTATGTTCATTTCCATGAATTAAATAAAGAATATTGTTTTAAAAAGCCTGTAAGCAAAAAAGTGAGTAGAGGATCAGTAAGAATGCAGCTGAAAGTCACAATGGCCTGGATATAACAGCAGGTTAAACTACACAACACAAGACCTGAATGCAACATTTGAAAAGCTTGAAATTTACAATATATATTATCAATTTACAATATATATTATCATTTGTCCAGAGATGAGAAAGTCAGAAGAGGAAACCCGCCAGGAAAAGTAAAAGCTCTTTTTGATGAGCTGAATCTGTCTGATTTGCCATAGTGACAACTCACTGCTGCTTTATCTAATTCTGACAGATCAGAGGTAGATTAAAAATAATCCCATTTCTGACCAACATAGTTTCTCTGATGTCCACAAGTATAAGTCAACAAATTCCTCACAATAAAATGAGTCATTTGATGTTAGCAAAGAATGATTGTGGAAATGAGGCTTAAAATAAGGATGAAAAATGCATCTTTAGCTCTTTTATGAAGCCAAACATGCAGGAGAGTCATGTGAAGAAACAGCTGACTGATTTAATACGATGCTTAGACGTCAGTAGATGTCTGAACATTGGTGTCAATAAGTTGCCAAGCATCTATTCCTCATATTCTGGAATAAAAGGTCTTTTTTCAGCAAGAAAATCAGTTTTCTGTCAACAGCTAAAGACAAGGAGACTTTATTGATGTCATCATCCATATATTGTAGTACCTTTCTGTTTTAGTTCAAACATGCTTTTTGTTTCAAAATGTGTTTTTTATATTACTTATCTGCTTTGAAAAACAAAAGGAAAGATCAACTGTGATTTAGACGTGTTTTTAGAAATAAAATATGATGATGATAAAAGTATGTGGGCCTTACAGATTCTTCTGTTATTTGGTCACTCTTAAATGTTACAAACAAGTTTTAATATTAAAGAAAAATAAACCAACATAAATACAAAATGTGAGCTGCACAGTGGCACAGTTGGTAGAACTGTTGCCTTGCAACAAGAAGGTTCTGGGTTCGATTCCCAGCCCCGGTCTTTCTGCATGGAGTCTCCATGTTCTCCCTGTGCATGGTGGGTTTTCTCCAGGTACTCAGGTTTCCTCCCAAAGTCCAAAAACATGACTGTCAGGTTGATTGTCCCTAGGTGTGAGTGTGTGTGTGTGTGTGGTTGTTTGTCCTGTGTGTCTCTGTGTTGCCCTGCAACAGACTGGCGACTTGCTCAGGGTGACCCACCTCTTACCCAGAACATCAGCTGGAGAGGAACCAGCACCTCCTGACCCCATTAAGGGACAAGGGTGTAAAGAAAATGGATGGAAGTACAAAATGCCTTCTTTTGTTAAATTAGCTGTTATTAACTAAATACATACTTGTGGTTAACTTCATAATAACAAAAAAATCACACAGAGAACCTGTCTGAAAACATGACGTAACCTTAAAGATCCTGAAAATACATCACTTTAAAGCAGCTTCAGCCAAATACACAGTAAAGTAAAGCATTACGACAACCTGTGACCTAAATGCACAGCAGCAGAGGAGATGACAGCATTCAGTGTGCAGATTAAAGCCTCTGCTATATGATCCTGAGTTGTCCTGTGTGTGTGGCATGAACACTAAGCTTCACCGTAAAGCCCATGTGGTTCTGAGTAAACACTGGAGCAGAGTGTCGGTCAGCTGGTGCTCTGCAGATTCATGGAAGGCTTTACTGTACACAGATATGGTCACTTCCAGAGAACAATGTTCATTCAGTCAACAAGAGAAGAAAACAACAGGCTCTGTCAACGACACAAATGTTGGAAACAGAAGCACCAAGGTGAGATGTTACCTAGAAGAATCAGATCAACACTAAAAAGAATGAAGCTACATTCTTCCAGTTTTCTGCCAATTTCGTAAGAGGAAAAATAAAAATCAAATTTTCCAGCATTTAGAGAAGAATTTGCAGGGTTTGTTCTGTCATATTTCCTTTTGGTTTTATAGTTCATGGGCCTCATCCAGACGCCGTTGACATCACTGCAGATTTCATTCTGCTCCCATTTTACCGTTAATACCTACAACTCAGCCATTTTCTTTGATGAGGCTCATAAAATAAACTGTAGCTGCACAATATGACAAAAACTTTAAATTAAATGATCATTGCTGAACATTGAACTGACAATGATTACTAATTTTTAACTAATCTTCTCTCTATTTTCTATCATTAAAATGTCTAAACCCGGTTGACAGTCTATATTTTCTGTTTTGAACAGGGCAATATGACGAGTTTTCAATTTATCAGCACAGCTTTGAACGACCTGATTTCTCTGCCATGAGGCCGGAGCGTCTCACTCTGACCCTGCATGGCCGTGACCTCCAGGGTCAGATGTGCCCTTGTTCCAACACAGCTGATTTAAATGACTAAATTACATCCCCTACAAATCTTCCAGTTCTCCAGAAGGCTGGAAATGAATTGTTTGAGTCAAGTTTTTTGACCTAGGTTGACATCTGAAGCTGCTTCTCCATGGATGTGGCTTTAACTGGTTCCACCCCAGTCAGATTTGTCTTCATTAGTAGATCCTGTGTGGTTGTTCCCTGTTTTCATAAACACTCCAGGGGTGGTGCAAGCCGCACTGGGCCATTTATCACATACAAGCCTTTTGATTGACAGCAGAATGCGTCTGTTTGGCCCATGATTTTTGGCACTGGAAACTCCAAACAACATCTAAGCCACCGCAGTGGAGCGGCGGACATGGCGTCTGCTATCAGAGAGCTGCTCAGTGTGCAGGAGTGTAATTATGAGCAGCGCCAGGAACAGATGCGTCAACTTTTGGAAACCGTGATTTTAGCAGCTCTGCAAGCAGCACATCCCTCAGAAGAGACCAGGAACGAGAAACGGTGCAGCTCTGGTCGAGCAAGAGCTGAACCAGACATTAACCGGCTAGAGTGAGGCTTGACGATGGAGAAATGGGCTAAAACATGTAGGACCTTAACCCCCAACTCTGGGAACCACTTTTTTAAGGCTACTGTTGTAACTCAATAAGAGGTTATTATTAAATATTTCACATTGAATTGGGACACCTGTTTATTTTGTACATCACAAGTCATTTCGACAGAACTTCTACATGCTAAAACTGGTTTAGCATAATGCTGGTAGAAACTGTGATCATACAGGATGTAGACACAACTAAACTCTGGAATCTTTGTTTGTGACCAAAACATTTACACAGTTTCTTTATGTCCACAGCTTGAAGCAGTTACAACAAATGATTTACTGCATTGAAAAGTTGACCCCAGACAAACCTGGGTCAACCAGAGATAACAAAGCGCCAACTTATCGCACTTATTAGATTTTCCACCAAACTTCAACAATTTTGGTGGAAAATTGCCTTTGTTTAGGAAATCGAAGACTAAGAAACTTCTTCTCCTGTTAACGATGGTTTGAGCACATGCATGTCTTACCTAGCAGCTGGACTCCGCGGGTCAGACCGTAGACATCAATGAGGGCCCAGAGCGGCTCCGCTGTCCGGACTCCGCTGAAGAACAGCATGGGACTGGACTCGTTGATGCGGTAGAAGACCCTGCCCTTCTTGTCGACCCAGAAAGCGATGATGTTCCCCTCGTTGGCAAACTCTTCGGGCAGGGCTTTGGCCCAGAAGCCGCTCTGGGACACCAGATCGGGACAGGCGTACTTAGGCAGGTTGTCTGGGTTTATCCTGGACGGGTCTTTGGAGGTGAAGCCCAGACGCAGAGCTCCACTCCAGCAGCACTGCTTTTTAGTGATCTGAAGGAGAAGAACGTTCACTTTTACTAACGTCATTTATGAAAAGAGAGCTCAAAGCAAAAAGCTTTAAAAGAGGTCAGGAAATACCTTGAGGCGGACTTGCTCGTACAGCGCGATGGGCCTGTTGCTGAAGGTGATGGCGTTGCAGAAGCTGGCCTGCCTCTTGACGGCCTTCTGGGCCAGATCCATGACTATCTGGGATCCCTTGGTGTTTGGATGGAAAAGGAGCGGGCTGACCGGGAAAGGTCCGCCGACGCTGCCGCACTGGATGGGGAGACACCTCTTGGGTTTGTGGTGACATCGGTGTGATGTGGACGGGAACGGGCCGCCCAGGGAGTCTGAGGACCAAACATACGACGAATAATCAGCATCAGGGCCTCACAGTTTGGTTTTATGTTTCAAAAATACAAACAATTTGAAAACAAGCTTCTCTATCTAACAAACAAACTGAAAATTGAGCATAAAATGTAACATATTTCATCTACTTTGAAGGTTTTATTTGACTGAAATTGTCCAAAGATGTTTGAATTTTGATCATTTCCATGTTGGTTTATTTATGCTACACAGGTCATATTAGTTTAATCCTTTATTTTTATGTTTTGTTTGTTGTACATTTGAATTTATTTTTTGAATTATCCACGTTTTTTGTCTCCTTGGTTTCTTGATGAGCCTTATTTCATCTTCCTTTGTTTTAATTAGTTTCCCGTTTTCCTCCAGCAGCAGCTGTTCCACATCACCTCTAATTGTCTGACTTTTGCTTTTCATTGTTCCTTTGCTCCATTGTCTCTGCTAACCTTGCTCCACTTCCTGCTAACCTTGTTTCAAGATCTGTAAGTTTTTCTTTTTTCATAAACCTTCAACAGGCGTTTCTCAAGTGGCTTTCTAAAAATAACAGACATGTCGTTCCTGCATGAAAAATAAAAACGTTTTCTTTACAAACCCGAATGGAGCTTTTTAATCAAGTGCAAGCGTAGAAAGAGCCTGTGTGTATTCTGGCGTAGAAGAAGCAGAGCTCATGCAGTAGCTGGGAACAACAGGCTCTGCGGCCCATTTTACCGGAGTGATTAACTTTCAAGATGGAAATACAAAATTAATTTCTACATCTGAAGAAATCTGTGATTTCATTATGGAAGCTTAAATGTCTCCCTGAAACTTTTATTATTATGAATTTCAATCAATCCTGTAGCCTAGCATTGGAAAAATTAGTATCTTTCTTATGATTGTGTGGATTCAATCCAGAACTAGATCATAAGGTTTGGCTCATTTTTAATAATAGTAATGAGCAGAGCAGCATTTGTAAATATGTTAAGTGTTAAACAAGAGGAAGTCACTTTTACTAAATGATGTTAGTAAAAGTGAATGTTAAATCTATATTTGCAAATAGTGGACTAGTACCGTCTTATTTCCATGGTCACTGAAAACCACATATTTATTGGGAAGAAATCAAAGTTGAGGTTTTAATATTGCAATACTGTTTAAAAGTGGAACTCTGTCACACAAAGGTTACCTGGTATAAATTACACAGAGATAAAGAAAATAGATGTGATGATCATAACAACCTAAAACAGTTTTCAGTCTGATTTAATGCGGCACAATCTGGGTTTGCAGGGCAGCTTCAGAGCTACAAGTAAAAACCCAAAACTCTCATGGTTCTGCTTCTCATTCGACTCAATCAAATGAAACAATTCTATTAAAAGTTCTCTGTTGGATTACAGGCCTGTTCAGAGCTGCCATCATCCGTTTTATCTCCTTTCTGATTGGCTCATTTCTGTGTGGAAAACAGTTTTTTTCAGGTTTGAGATTAACATGCTGTTGAACTTGGATATCCCATAAAGCTCTTTTTTCTTTTTCCTCATTCCAGTGCATGTTTGGATAACCATTTATGGGAAGGAGAAAACGTGGACCATAAATCAGAAAGATCCAGTGAAATATAATATGTTTCTTCCTTTATGAAAGTGTTAAAGCCGGGGTGTCATTCCTCTCCTCTCAGCCGCTTGCCTACAAAAACATGGCTGCAGTAGGAAGAGTCACGGTGAAGTTCTGGTGAATGTTGTGTTTCTGGTTGTGTGGATTCAATCCAGGCTTGTTCTCCTTATCACAGAGAACTACTTGATTTTAACAGACCAGCCCAGCGGTTGGAGCAGATGTCCAGTGGAGACCTGATAAGAGCTCGATGCCAACGGCCCCAGAATACAGCTGGCTTTGTGTCCCCTCCTCTTTGTCCAGTAATGACCCTTTCCAGTTTTACACCCCGTTACCATGTCGACAGTCCAATCTGGCGGCAAAATAATAATAATAGTAAAACAGAAGATGCCACTGAAGCCTTTTGTCTTAAGCAGAGCCAACTCTCAGCAGCGTGCATGTGCTGAATGAGAAGGACACACATGGGGCCGGGCTGCAGACTGAGCTGCATGCTGCATGCGGCGGCGCAGACTGAGCTGCATGCTGCATGCGGCGGCGCAGACTGAGCTGCATGCAGTGGGTCGGACTGAGCTGCATGCATTAGCCGCCTCTGAAGAGGCGCAGCTGCTGTGGAGGAAAACAGGCTACGTGTGAATTCATGTTCCTTAGCAACCCCCTCATATCTGAACGTCTCAACCGGCTCCCTCTGCAGCCATCAGTTGGGACACAGATGCCTTCTGTTTACTCGCACCATGAAAATATATTTATAGACCCAGGATCTGGTCATCTGCAGCTTCTATGTCTGTTTTCTCTGGAATCTGATCAACAGAAGCAACATCACATTACAGAAACATCTCCTTTAATAACTTTAATGAGCCATTTTAATCAACCCAAGACACCTTCTAAAGGACTGTGGCAAATATATTCACAATTACACAAACAAAATTACAATGGCACTAAAATTGAGCTCATATGCAAACTTTTGTGGGTACAAACAAAAACAGCAGAGTTGAGTCGTGGTTCCCAGAAATATGGGTCAGGGTCTCAATGTGGGTTGTGAAATATCAAGTGAGTGGTCCGGTTCGTTTGGAGAGGTGTGAATGCGTAACCAAAGCGAACAATAAGGTGTTTAAAGCCACAATTAGTTGAAGATGTTGGCCTGCATATGTTGTAACTTTTCTATTAACAAAAACAGTGCTATTCCTGAAACGTCAAAACTCAAACCGTATCTGTGGGGAGCCGTATCTGTGGGGAACCGTATCTGTTGGGAACCGTATCTGTGGGGAACCGTATCTGTGGGGAACCGTATCTGTGGGGAACCGTATCTGTGGGGAACCATATCTGTTGGGAACTGAGAATCGTTGCAACACCTGTTGGCATCGGTACTTTATGTCTGTGATAGTCATACTGTGCATGAGCTTTGGATTCCTTGACAGAAAATATCCATTTATTATATTATATCAGTGATTCTTGAGAATAGGGACAAAATGGGGTTTAATTTTTCCCAATTTGTTTTCCATTATTTCTCAACCTTATGTATGGAAATATGACAAATAATGATTTGGAAATGTAAAGATGCTAAGGTTCAGGCTCCCAGTTGCAAATTTTTTTTAAAAAATTACATTTTTAATCGACTTGACCCAGAACTTTGTCATCATCATCTTACAAAAATAAATATAAAATAATTTTTAAGGACCCTATTTGTGATGTTTTACTCATTTTTACAGACAAATCCTTCTCAAGAAACAAAACAAAAAAAACCCCATTTAAAACAAAAAGCAAAAAGTTCATCTGACGGAGTTGACACAAAACTGAAGGTGGTGACAAACTAGTGAGTAAAATGAAAAACTTATTACATGTGAAGAAATGCACTTCATGTAAAATACATTAAAATGGAAAAATTGCACATTTATGCGAGATTTGACAACAATTTCACTGAAAGAGTCACAAAACCTCTGATTGGCAAAAAACCAAACTACCTCAATTTATATGTTAATCTGAAGGAGGCCATATTGTAGCTCATCAGGTCCATGAAATCTTTACATTTTACCAAAATTAAGCTTTTA
>CAEGAF010139116.1:0-22220 GCA_903067075.1 Micropoecilia bifurca
GCTGTAGTTGGTATGATGGGCTGTAGTTGGTTTGATGGGCTGTAGTTGGTATGATGGGCTGTAGTTGGTTTGATGGGCTGTAGTTGGTATCACTGCTGTAGTTGGTTTCACTGCTGTAGTTGGTTTGATGGGCTGTAGTTGGTTTGATGGGCTGCAGTTAGTTTAAGGGGCTGTAGTTGGTTTGATGGGCTGTAGTTGGTTTGATGGGCTGTAGTTGGTTTGATGGGCTATAGTTAGTATAAGGGGCTGTAGTTGGTTTGATGGGCTGTAGTTGGTATGATGGGCTGTAGTTGGTATCACTGCTGTAGTTGGTTTGATGGGCTGTAGTTGGTTTGATGGGCTGTAGTTAGTATAAGGGGCTGTAGTTGGTTTGATGGGCTGTAGTTGGTATGATGGGCTGTAGTTGGCATCACTGCTGTAGTTGGTTTCACAGCTGCCTTGCAGCAAGGAGACTCGGATGGAGTCTGCATGTTCTTCTTGGACATGTGTTGGTTCTTCCCAGGTACTCCAGGTTTCTGCCAAGGTCCAAAAACATGAGGACATGTTTTTGGACCTTGCTGGAATATGTTGGCGAGTTGAATGGTTGTTGACTGAAATGGGTTGTGGTTCTGCAGACACCTGGCTGGTTTACCTGATCAGTCAGTGAAGGAGAAAACATAGAGAAGCAAAGCTGGTAATCAGTTGGACTCACTAAGAAGCGACATGCAGTTTTGATGCCTCCCTGGCGGTTTGCCTGGTTCGGCCCACCGGGCTGAGACAGCGCCCCCTATTCACTACGGCTGAGATCAGCTACGGGCTGCAGAGACACAGGCAGCGTCTTTGTGCAGCTCCTCTCTGTTGGACAGTCAGAAAAGGATACATGTTCATGCTTTGATATGGGTTTCTGAGAAAGTTTAGTGGAGGATTAAAGAACCAGGTACTGCTTTTATCTGACCCCTGTATGACGAGCAGAAAGTTTGAAATCTTTAGTCCGACAAGTTGACTGCTTGTTCACTGATGAGAGAAAAGAGCTTTGCTTGGGCTCTGTTTTAACTTTAGGCTCCTCTCCTGGTGGGTTGTGCTCGGCTCGTTTCCTTCTGGCTTTTCTTTGTCAGTGAGAGGAAAATTTCCAGTGATGACTAAATCTTTCTGACTGGGACACCCTATATCCTTACAAGCCTTGGCTGCAGCTGTAGGCTGTAAATACTAGAAAAATCTTTGTCTGATTGACCAGTATTAGTCAGATGGCACATATTTATATGGTTAGCTAAAAAGGGGGCAAACCCTGGTGATTTCATATTTTCCACAGCACAATCTGCAGTAAATGTTCATTTCCTGAAGCTGGTAGAAAAGTGGAAATGCGCCAGCAGCACCTTTGGCTGGACAGCCGTTCTTCATAGCTGCACACACTTTTCTTCTTAATGTCTTGATTTATTTTTAGTAGATTGCTCAGTTGAATCTGTAGTTGCCGAGTCACCGTGGCTATGGGAATGTGTGGGCAGCTGAATATAAATGGGCTCTGAAGAACAGACACGTTGTTGATCAGACTCTAAACAGACTTTGCTCTATTTGTTTCAGACGTCATTCACACCCAGGGGCCTCTGGACGGGAGTCTCTATGCCAAAGTTCGTAAAAAGGAGTCCGGTGAAGGAACGGTCACGTTTAACGGCCTTCCAGCCACGGCTGTTGAACACGCTCTGCCCGCTGGTGACCACGCCCTGTCAGTGAGCAGCGATTCAGGAAACTCCACGGCCTCCATCAAAACCGACCGGACGGATGAAGCCGCATCAGCGCCTCACGCTTCCACTGTGAGCCAGACTCGCGCCGCCCTGGATGAGGCGTCACCTTCAGTCCGTCAACAAGCTCCACCAGCTCAACCACCAATAAGTCCCAAGGAGAAGAAGGAATTAGAGCAACTACTGAGTGGACTGGAGGGGCCGTTGCACAGACAGGCCTACTTGTCCACGCCAACATCTGCTGCTGCTGCAGGAATGCTTCACCTGGTTCCCGCCCAGGTCCATGTCAATGGACACAGTGGTATCGATCGTGAAACGGACATCCTGGATGATGAGTTGCCCACCAGTCCAGAGGGCAACAGTGTGGACAGACTGGGGACGTTTTCCTCCACAGATGGACGAGCTACACCGGCTGATCTTTACTACCAGTCTGAGTCGCTCATCAATGGCCAGGAACCTGTGCCGTATCTGGAGCGCAACATCCCAGAGAAACCTCTGGAAACCATTCAGCCACATGTCGGCAGATCTGATAAACCTGCTGCTCTGATCCAAAGTGATTTAACTCCATCATTGGAAAACTACATGGCTACCCAGAACGGCAACTTGTTTCGTTCTCGTTCCTTTGGTGCCGAGCCAAAGTCCATGCCACCGGCTCCGACCCGCACCACCAGCAGCAGGGACGCCGTCCAACGTGGCCTCAACGTCTGGCAGCGATTTGGAGTTCCAGAGGAGCCGGTAACAGAAGGAATCACGTTCAGTCCACTTCCATCTGCATCCATGTCCAGTCACCACAGCCTGCCGCAGTTCCCACACCGCCACAGTGCTTCTCAGGAGGAGATCGAACAGTCCATCGAAACCCTTGACCGACTCATGTTGAACCTGGAGCCCAGCCGGTCAGTCGGATCAAAATCCCAAAGTGCTCCACTGAGGGACGTGGTGGTGACCACACAGCCGTCCTTCTCCCAGAGCCTCCAGACTGATGCTGCCCTGAACGTAGCTGCTGCAGTACCCAGCCTGGCCAGCAGTCTGTCAGTAGCTCACACATCATCTGGGAAGCCAGGTTCACCAGAGTCCTCACCTTTCAAAGGATCCCCAAATTACTCCTCTGCAGCCAGTGGCTCATCACAGACTCCTCCCTCTTTAAGCCCCCACATTCAGCTCAAACCCATCAGCACATTCCTGACAAGCATCCAGCCCTCGGATGTTTCAGAGACCCAAAGAAGCCCAAGTTCTGCCTCGGCATCATCTCAGCCACGAGACGCTGAGCCAGAGGAAGTTTTCAATGTAGAAGGTCTGGTGGCCCAGAGAGTGGCAGGTAAGACCTTTTATCTGTTGGGTTAGAAAATAATATCCTTCCTTTTTTTATTAATATGGGCCACTAAACATGTACACACCCAGTTTGGTCCTACTGGGTTCTCATCTGCCACCAATATGAGGAAATTAAACCATCTGGAATAAAGTTGGGCTGCAGTTTCTGGACATCTTCTAATCTGCAAACATCACCAATGCCAGATTTTGCAGAGGATAGAGAACATATTAATGATGTTACTATTCAAAGGTATCAGTCAGGAGAAGGGTACAAAATGAGATCTACTGCATTATATCAACTTTCTAAATCAGAGTTAAGCCATTCCTGTTTAGAAACAAAACTGACAGAAAATATACGCATTTCAAAAATCCCACAGAAACAGTGTGGCTGTCCAGAGGTCCATCACCGGGGGGTCAGCAGGAAGAACTGGTCAATTCCTACTTTATGTCTGGACTTGGTTGAAAGACAGACTCATTCAGGGAAAACATCCAGGCTTGGCTAAAATCTTCTAAATCCCTGTGGGAGAAAAGATTCTGTATTCTGGTTTGAAGGAAACCAACTGGAATGTTTGGGCCACAATTCCAGAAGTTCTGATCGGCACAAAAACAACGCGGGTCATCAGTGAAAGAAAACAGGCCTGTTGTGAAATGTGGTGGTGGCAGAATGTGTGGTTGGAGCTGAGGTTTCATTTAGGCAGATGAAGTTAAGAGTAGTAGAAATGTGTGGCTGCCTGCCAGGATGTTGGACAAGTTGGTATTTTCATCTTCAGAGTCTGAATCCAAACCCGAAACAAAACATTACCAGAAAAAAAAATGTTTTGGTCGTCCAGAGATAAATCTGATCAAATCTGTGGGGTGAGTCAACATTAGGCCTCGTTTCCACTGAGGGCACCGGACGGGTCAGGGTACCAGGCGGGTCAGGGTACCAGGTGGGTCAAGGTACCAGGCGGGTCAGGGTACCAGGCGGGTCAGGGTACCAGGCGGGTCAGGGTACCAGGCGGGTCAGGGTACCAGGCGGGTCAAGGTAACAGGGGGGTCAAGGTAACATGGGGGTCAAGGTACCAGGCGGGTCAGAGTACCAGGCGGGTCAGGGTACCAGGCGGGTCAGGGTACCAGGCGGGTCAAGGTAACAGGGGGGTCAAGGTAACAGGGGGGTCAAGGTACCAGGCGGGTCAGAGTACCAGGCGGGTCAGGGTACCAGGCGGGTCAGGGTACCGGGCGGGCCAGGACAGGTTCTGTTTCCACTGTAAATTCTGGGGTCTCCTTAGAGGTTCGGCCCGTTTGGGACGGAGCTGCTGACATTTTGTCAACAAGCCTCTGACCTGACAGGACGTCACTCTGGTCAGTGTGACGTCCTGATGAGTCTGGGCTCATCGGCCCAGTGACAGTCCAGGGGAACCAGGCATCATCTCCTCAGGTTTTAGTTTCTCTGCCCTGTCAATTTGCTTTGGGGTCTAATTGTTCAGAACTTAAGTCTCATTAAATGTGTAAACAGTCCCTAAATAATTTATCTTGGCTTCAAAATGTTAGATTTACAAACCTAGAGTGTTTTCTTCATAAAGTCCCACAGTTTGTCCTCATTTGGTCGTTTTGAGCTGCAGGACAGACCAGAGGAGAAACATCAACATGCTCTGGTCTTATCTCGTTTCCTGACCGTCTCCATCACTCAGCCTTAAACAGGAAGAGTTTCCAGGGTCCAGATAAAAGCCTCTGACATCCTGCAGATGGTCAGACATGAACCACAGAGAGCAAAGCTTCTGGAATCAGAAACAATTGAGTGCTATTCAAATGTTTGATCACCGTTTTATTTGCGTTTTGCCGTCATGTGAGAACGATGTGTGTTTAGAACAGGAGCTCATGATGTCTGTTATCTGCTGCTGTTATTTTCAGATGACCTCATCCTCCCTCTGCTCGTCTTTCTTCTAGTTTATCATAATCTCCTTTTTTTCATCGTTCATCTGTTTGTCCAGAGTATTCGGCTCGAGTCCAAAGCATCAACCCCAGCATGACCTCTTCTCAGTCTGAGCACCGTCGCTCTCACTCCCTGTCGGGTTGGTTCTCCCAGCCGCTCTGAAGGAACGTTTCAGGAAAACAGGACATGGTTTCCTGGTGTCTGAATGTTCCTTCAGTCCGACTTCAAATCTCTCTCTGCTTTGCCTTTTCAGTGTTGTGGGCTTTAGTTGGCGTTGAATCGTCTTCGTTTCACCTCTTCTTCCTCAATAAAAACTCGAGAAACATCAAACCTCCTCACCACTCGTGTTTGTTCTGAGCTGCAGTTTCCTCTCTGAAGGTGAAGCAGTGGTCCGAACAGACCAGAGGGGAAAACTTTAAAGCTCCACAAGAACAGGACAGAGGAGGAACAAAGGAGACTCTGTTCCTGCCGTGTCACAAGATCTGTGTTGCCAAAGTTGGGGAACAATACAGCAGCCAGGATACACTGGCCTCATTCACAACCACTTTATCACTTCAACCATTTTCACCATCTACAAAAGCAGACAAAGTAAATGCAGACCACAGGTGTCCTGGTTGGACCTGAGTTTGTCCTCTGGTGGCCTGATGTGAACGGCGGAGGAAGATCCTCCCAGACACAAACCGTAGAGGTGGGATTAGGTAACGATGGGATCGACGTCACAGCTGCCTTCACTTCAGGGACATTAGTTTGGTTGAACCAGAGTCTTCAGCCGGTGTGACGGTCAGAGGAAGCCAGATGGACCAGCTGTGGATCCACAGAACGATGGGAGAAAAAGCCTCTCGCTTCTGGGATCAGCAGCTGTCAACCATTAGCCGTTACCACAGTAACGGCGTGTGTTTCCGGACACATCTGGGCCTCAGTGGGTGTGTTTCGGTTTTAAAACCAGGAAAAAGCAGATTTCTCCTGAATCTGAGGCGAGTGGAACAGCTGATCTCATGTTGTGTCCATTCAGTCTGCAGAAACGCTGCGTCTGTCCAGCACGGCGCCGTCTTCACCGTCTGCAGCCTGAAGTACAGCAGCAGAGTAAATTGCATTTCCACTTTGGCTCAGAAGCCAGACGATTCCCACAGTCACAATCCAACATGGCCGCCTGATGTGAAACTTATGAAAGTTGAAGAAATAAAATGTTTATTGGTGCTTCTAATGGTTTGTATTGGATCAGACCAGCAGCAGTCAGTGAGCTGTTAAATATTTAGCTTAAAAATAAATATTTGCCTTCAAACTATGTATTTGGCTTACTAAATAAATATTTAACATTTTAAAGGATGTCAGCAGTAATAGAGGGTGAAAATGAAATCCTTCATTTGGTGTAAAGCATCTGTTCAATAGTCTTGGTGATTCTTCCTTCTGCAGAGGAAACTGCCTCCGAACAAACAATCAACTAAAACGTCCTTCGTCTTAAACTTGTTTTTTCCTCCAATAAACTCAGATCTTGACTCAAACTGTGATGATCTAACACACTGATTCTGTTTCATGTCATTTTTCCAACCTTCCACTTTACAGTTTGTTGCATAAAAATCTTAACTCCAGTCCTGTTGGTTGTTGTAATGCTGCTAACTTTCTGCCTGGAAGCAGATGAATGAAAATCAGCTTAACTCAGCGCTTTGAGGAGCCGCCGGTGTTTGATTGGATGAAAACAGGAGCCTGTTAGTGACTGAATTCACCCACGTTGAGAATTTAACAGCATTTATTGGATATGATGCTAAAATGTTTGTGTGCGTTTGCAACTTTCTCCAGTGTGCATGTCGTATATGAGAAGATGCTTTTGCTTTTCTCATCTCTGACCTTTAACCCTCAGGGGTCCAGGCCCGTTCAGCCCCTTCAGATGAACCGACGATTCTTCCCCGACGTCGCATCACCAGTGAGGGACACTCTGATGACCCTGTGACCCCAGAGGTGCCTGTTCGTTCTCCAGTCCGCTGCGTTTCTCCAGAGTTCGTCAGCGCCATCGCCATGAACCCTGGAGGACGACCCAAGGAGGTAGAGAACCTGCTGCAGACGCATCAACACATGTCAGGTCGTCGTTTTCTGAGTGGATTTCTTCCGCCTCTACAGAGAAACATGCACAGCTACAGGGAGGCGTTTGAGGAGATGGATGGAGGCACCGTCAGCCCGACACCCACAGCTGGTGGTGAGGCGTTACCCCAAACCCCCAGCTTCCCTGTCTCACCGCAAACCCCTTACTTCAACCTGTGTAAGTGGCTGACAGGTGGAACTGAGGAGCTTTGACTTAGATACTCGTAATTCTTACAGGATTGATCATTTTTAAAATACAAGTTAAATTACAACCGACTTCTCTTCCTGTTCCCCAACATGAAAAAACAGGAAAGAAGATTTGAAGAATAATGATTCTGATAAAAAATGTGACCATTCAATCTAGATGTTTAAACTCTTCTTTCTATTAGTGTCTTAATAACTTTTTTCAGTTTATTAAGTTCTGTTCTAGTTAACCTTTTGTCAAGATGACCTGAAAAACATGCAGAAATAATGTTCCTTCGTTGGATTTCAGCTTCGTCTCAGCTTATGTTCATGTTGATGCTCCATCATGACTTTGCGTGTTTTTTCATTCTAATAATTGAGCATAATCTGTTGATGGAAGAAACAAAGGACGCCGTCTATGGATTGATTTTCCAATTTGAAACAAAAAGCAGTGTAGACGTCAACATGACCAAACTCCCAGCCAATCTTGTTGAAAGTTTGAGGATCAGTGCAGTTTGTTCTCAGTAGTAGATCCTGAAGCTGCTTCAGTCTTCATGTCTCTCCACTCGAACCATCTATGAACAAAAGGTGGAGTTTCAAAGACTTGATAGTGATTCTTTGGTAAGTGGACGACGCACGGCGCTGGATGGGAGGCCCACCGTCCCAACCCGTCAGCCAGACTGACCCCTGACCCCTGGCCTGTTCCTGAGTGTCTCCCTGCCCATCACAGTCCTGCACGGCTTTGGCGTGAAAATCAGCCGAGAGCAGCAGAGCAGCCAAAGCTTCCAGTGAAAACTGAAATGATGTTTTTACAAACCAAACTCTCAGCAGCTGCTGCTCTCCCTGCTCAGTGACTGACGTCCCATTGCTGCCCCGTTTCCCTGCTTCCTTCATTGTTACCGTTTTGGCATGAAAATTGGTGAATCATCTCAGTGATTCAGCAGGAATTAAACCGTTTCCCAGAGACTTGATTTCACCAGAGTTTAGTTGTTGTGCAGTTTCTCCCATACTTCATTCAAAGCTGAACAGCAGGATGTTCGTATTATTCACACCTTAGATACAAGACGCAGACCACCTGGGGTCAGCCTGGGGTCAACCTGGGGTCACCCTGGTGCTTCCAGGAGTAAACGCCTCGGAGCCTCACCTTTCTTCTCTTCCATTGACAATGACACTGCTATGTTCATTCAAGGGCTTTTTAGCCATTTTGACTCTTTTTGTAGGTATTGTGTGAATATCCATACAAATTACAGTAATTTATTACCATGTTTGATAAAAGCTCAAAACTATTCATGTTGCCTGCAGACACAAAAACCAGATAGTAGAAGAGAAACAGTGGAAGCAAAATAGTAACATCAGGGCAAAAATCTGCATAAAACATGGCAACAAAGTTCTGGATAAATTCCACAACATTTTGCACAGAACTTTGTGGAAAACAGTTCGACTCCAGTCTGATGTCGAGAGACGAGGAGGAAAGGAAGACGATACAAGATGATGCAGCTTTTATCAGGGAACTGATTTCAACGCTTTGGATGACGCATGGGAGAAACTTTAGCTTCATACATTTTCATAAAAGGTTAAAAGTTGTTTAACTGATAATGTGAGTCTGTAAATCATATTTCTTAGTTTTAACTGGTAGGAAAAAAGTGTCAATCAAAAGAATCAAGCAGGTATTGCATTATGTTAACCTTTTATGATCAGAGGTTAAGGCATAAAAAAAATCTTTGACTTTATCTCAGTTTTAACTTGGATGTGTTTACGCATCTTTAATGTTTAATGCCTGATTTGCTTCATGGGTCAAACAGGCAAAGACCCCAAAATACGTAATCAGAGGTTCTTCATAGGTTCAGCTCAGCTCTGCTTTAATGCACCTTGTTCACCTCAGAGTCAGGTTGGGTCAGAGTTTGACTGATGTTGGTCACCAGCATGTTTTGATCCTCCATCAGAGCATGAAGCATGGCAACACCCACCTGAACATGTCCGTCTCTGTACCACCCAGACATGCTGACAGTTCCTTACCTGGTTGGTTGTTCAAATCACATTTCTGGGAGTTGACAGAGATAAACATAGCATCCTAAAAGAAACCAGTTTGTAAGTCATACGGTCAACAGGTAGCAGCGGTCAGCATGGCTGCAGGTCTGTCTGTGTGGTGCTAACTGCCCGTTTCCCTCCAGGTCGGTCTCCTCCTGGTCTTGCCAAGACTCCCCTGTCAGCCCTGGGCTTGAAGCCTCACAACCCGGCAGAAATCCTCCTCAACCAAACAGGCTCAGGTTGGTCCTGAAACCGTGACAATGTCTTTGGGGTCATAGGTCAGGGATTACTATACAGTAGCCTTCAGGTCATCTGAAGAAATGATGAAAATGTTTAAATCAAAAGGATGGGATGTTGATTTGCTTAGAGCTGTAAGCTCCAAGAAACATGACACCAGCATTACTAGAACTGTGAATGTTGTTCTTCACAATATGTTGTTTCTGGTTATCTCCAATGAGGCCAAACAGATGATGAGAGCAGTGAAAGGGAGGAAGGTAAGGATTAGAGATTGTTGTTGGCACTCAAGCTCATATTCAGAAGCCACCTCATTTATCTTAAAAGGCGTCTATCATCATTTTTATAACTTTTGTTCAGGCTAATAGCTCAGGACAGGTTGAACATTCACAAACAAACCAGACTTGAAAAATCTGGCTCAGTCACAGAAACATGCTGTAACATCTCATTTTTAGCATGGATGTTTTTTCCAGCTAAATTTAATTCTCGTCCGTCTCTGCATCTGATGTAGCTACATTTTATTGTGTTGCGTTTTTATCCCTCAAGCTTTGGTTTGTTCCTTCATAGGAATTCCCATTGTCCAGTTTCCCACTTCTGTTTACTTCCATTGAGCTCCTCCTCATTTCCTGGACATGCTCCCTCTATCCTTTCACTTCCTCCAATAGGAGGGCAAACATTCACTTGATCCAGACTTTGAGAGAGTTTTTTCTTCTACAAAGAAATTTGCCTGGTATTGTTCAGTTCCAGGAAACGAATCGTTGTTGATGTATATAGTAATTCCATTTTGTTTTAATGGGCATCTATCAAAAGGCTAAATGTGTTTCAAAAAACTGATTGGATTTTTTAAAAACCCTTTATTTGTCTTAGTTTAAAAGATTTGTAGGTTTACTGACTGGTGATGGTGGTGAAACGCCCTTTAAGATCCGGTTGTCCTCGTCAGCATCATCAGTTACTCATCTTTTCTTTCTTTTTTATAAAGGATCATTCGCTATTAGTTCCTTTTCCTTTGACCTGATTGTTCCATTATATTAATCTCTTGCTCAAGAGAAAAAAATATATAAAAACACAAATCAGAAACCAATCATCAATGATGTACAGCACGAGGCTATACATTTAAATCTTGCACTCTTTTTTTTTAAATCAAGGCCCAAGAAGCTATGTGGAGTCTGTGGCGAGGTCAGCGGTGGTAGGCGGACAGCCACCAACTTCACCTCGGAGCCTTAGTCCACCTGGAGACATCAAGAGTCAGCAGCGAGATCCAAGCCCAACCACTCATACACTGAACCCACCTTTATCCAGCAGCAGTCCCATCCAGGACTCACAGGGGTGAGTCACTTACATAGGGTCAACTGAACTAAGGCTACATTCATACACCAGGCAAATGCAACCCATACAACCCAACTAACAGATTTCTTCCCTCAATTGTAGAGATCTCCCAGCAGAAAGCAGCACTAGCACTCCCTCCCAACCGACTGTTGATTCTGGGTTCCACTCACACCCTCCAGAGAGTTCGTTCCCAACTCGAACGCCATCAAATCAAGACCTAAATCCATCCATTTCTCCTTACCTGGACTCCAGCTCTCCAATCTCTTCCTACCTTGGATCTACAACCCCAACACTGTCCTATCTTGGTCCTAGCAGCCTACTGGGAAGCTACCCAGGCTCGGATCCCAGCCCACCTCTCTCAGAGCCCTCAAAGTCCACACATGGCCATGAGGGTCTCCAGCTACAACCGAACATCCACAGCTCCAACTATAATCCCGTCTTCCAGCAGAACTTCAATGTCAAACAAGATGGATTCATCCAGACAGGTCTAAACCCCCCATCTAACGACTTTGAGGTAGTAATGGCAGATCTTGGTGGCAGTCCAATCCTTGGTCGTCATCTGCCTCAGGGAGCTCAGAGAAGTCCAGTTCTCAGCAGACAGACTCCTCAGCACAGCCCGATCCTCAGCCGGCAGCCCTCCCTGGGTCAGCCCATCCAGAGCAGCCCTGTGCTGAGCCGACAGCCATCTGTCACACACCCTCAAGGAAGCCCAGTGTTGGGCTGTCATCCATCTGTTACACAAATGTCCCAGAGAAGCCCCAGTTTAGATCGTCACCCCATGTACAGTGGTTACACCACACCAGATGAAAGACATGGGAACTTGTCGAGGCAGAGTAGCTCTTCGGGATATCAGGGGCCACCCACTCCCTCCTTTCCCATTTCCCCTGCTGGCTACTCGGATGGGGGGACGATGGGGATGAGTGCAGGTTTGAGGCAGGGTAGCCCAGGCCCTGGCTACCAGCCACAGCTCCCAGAGAAGAGACGCATGTCGAGTGGCGATAGACCAAATGGAGCACCGTCCTATGGGACGCTAAATGGGAAGATCACGTCCCCAGCGAGTGGAGGAAGTAATCCTGGCTACTTCCACACCCTCTCAGACTTTTCACGGTTCAATATGCATGGTAAGAACATAGATTTAGAGAAAGCATACTTATCCAGATGTAAAGAGGGTTCCTTCCAAGTAATCTCTAGCAGAATTAATAAATATCTGAATTCAGATTTGTCATGTCCTCAAGACAAGATTTATAATATGATAAAAAAGCCTTCAAGCATTTTTCTATAACTGTACATCATCATATCACATCTTTCACAAACAAAGGTTCTCATCTTAGTTTTACTTTTACTGCAGATGGAAGCCCGGAGATGAAGCTGAATGTTAAATTTGTTCAGGACACGACCAAGTTCTGGTACAAGCCGGACATCTCCAGGGAGCAAGGTACGCTGCTTTTAGACTCTTCACATTTCAGCCTCTGTAGGGTAACATGTTTTAGTTGTTGGAAAAAGGGTTCCTCACGTTCAGAAGGAGTGTGGATTTTAATCCTGGCTGGGGGATATTGGACTAGATCTTTAACTTAAATAAATTATTGTTTGGTTGCCTTGACCATGTGTACTGTGTGGATCTGGAGGAGGATCACTGAACAGGTTCCTTGAGGTGTTATGCATGTGGTGAAATGATTTATTTTAAGGGTTATTCTCCACATTTTCAGAACAAATTTGTCTTGTTCCTATTTTGGGTTGGAGTGTTTTGTGTTCATGTCTGTTAATCTCAGGGACCATCTGTTGTCTTCAGCATCTGAGGAGAGCAAAAAGTAGAGCTACTGACCCTCAATAAAGGTATCAATTGAAGTAAATCAGGTTGATCAGGATGCCTCCTTCATAGAAGCAGTGAGGAACTGGCTGTAGAAACCAACCCCAGTTAAGAACTCAAACCTCACTGATGGAAAAACCTTTGATATAAACTCATCTTTTAGGGTGTTTGTAAGCCTGATTGTCTATGGCACTGTGGTTGTTGACCAAAATTGCAACATATATTGACATTTCAGCAGGTATGGTTCACTTTCACACTGGACTGTATCAAACAAACCAGACCCTTTAAGAAATCCGTTTATCTCCTCTCTTGTTCAGACGCTGCACCAAGAAACTCTGAAGGAAACAATACGAAAACCTCAGACACTGAGTGCAACTTCCTTCTTCACTGACTGTTAATAAAACTGGAGTGGTGTCAGATTTGACTGATTGTAGGATTTCGCTTGTCTTTGGTGCAAGACCACAAGCCATTTCTCCTGCTAGCGCTTGATGTCTGTGTTGGTTGTATTTAGCCATTCTGTACTGCACTATAGTCCGCTTCCTGCTTTTGGGGGAAATCCCCCCCAGACCACTTGGCATTGCATTCGAACAGAACCAGAGCTGCTGCGAATGCAGCCTCGGCTTCCCCCACTAAACATAAATCTGGACACTGGCCGGACCACTTCAAGATTCCTTTTTTTGTTTTGCATTATGATTCAAGTAAGGAGTCATTTGCAGTCTCTCTTGAGTTGGTTGATGCTGGGATGTTCACATGCTTTTAGAAGGTGTGTTATGTTTTCATTTAATGCTGCACAGATGGTTAAATCTTCATGGTTTTCATTCTGAGATGATGGACATAATATCAGTGATCCTTTAACATCAGTTTGTAGAAATAATGAATATGCATGTGGTCTTTGGTTTGGGTCAGTTGCCACCAGCCGTCCTGCAGGCATTTTCTCCCTTGCATTATATTGCATCATCTTGAAATCATGCACAACTGCAATGACATCAGGCACATGCAGTTTATATTTAGTCCAGTCCCAAAGAGTGAAAACCACAGCATATGTAGAGAATTACTGAATATCTGATTCATCTCTCTTAAACTGTCACATGTGCAGATGTTCACCAGTAAGGACCAAAGCTCATCTCCTGAGTGTCTGAAACAAGTCGTCATGCTGGAGACTAAGCCCGTGGCTCACTTCTTAATTGATTAAAATTTGCATCATTTTAGAGCTTTTTAGCTTCTTCCTCTTTAAATGTTAGCACTCAAATCTTAGTGTCACCACTTTGCTATGGCTAAGAGATTAAATTGAGAAATTACAACAATCTATGTTTTTTTTGTTTAAAATATTAAACCAGAGTAGTGACCCTGTTGTCATGCTCCTGTTACTCCATCTGCTGGAACAAAGCTCATCGTTTTGCCCATTATTCTTTTAAAATCCATGCAAATCAATATCTGGACATTAAATATCATGAAACCCTGTTCTAAAGCAGCCCAGGTTCCAACCTTGGTCCTCAAGGCTCACTGTCCTACATGTTGGAGGTTTCCCTGCTATGTGCCTGATGCAACTGATTGCAGTTCAGCAAACGCCTGTTAATCAGTCATCGATTGAAATCAGCTGGTCTGAAACAAGAAAATACCTAAAACATGCAGGACAGAGGGCCTTGAGGACCAGGGTTGGGAAACACTGGTCTAAAACATGAGTTTCTCAACTCCAGGCATCACTGCCCTCCTGCTCTGCATGTTTTATGAACCTCTATTTCAGAACAGATTATTCAAATAATTGCATGACCATCAAGTGCTGCAGGACGGGGGGGGGGGGGGGTATTGAGCACTGGAGTAGATAAACAGGGTTTTTGAAGGGTTATAACAGGAAAGTTTCTGGAAATTGAATAATAATAGAGTCTGAGGACTGGAGTTGAGAAACAGTGTTTTAGAAGGTTTATACCAGGAAAGTGTCTGGAAATTGAATAATCAGAGATTCTCTTGTAACAAGTTGTCTATATATTATCAGTGGATAATGTCCTCGTCTACAGAGGCACAGTGATTGGCTGGTTGACCATCTGAAGACGGTCCCAGGGCTCAGACGACAAATCTCAACACCCACATTCCTCTGATGTATTCGTAAATATGTTGTGTGATTCCAGCCATCAACCTGCTGAAGGACAGAGAGCCGGGAGCCTTCGTCATCAGAGACAGCCACTCGTTCAGAGGGGCCTACGGTTTGGCCATGAAGGTGGCGTCTCCTCCACCCTCTGTGCATCAGAGACAGAAAGGTAGGAGGTCCACTGTGGTCTTGGTTTGGCCCCAGTTAAGGTTGAGATAATATCGTGACAGCAAAGAACTGAGAACTGGTTCAATGTTAATGGGTAGTTCTGGGCCATGCAGGTGACATCACCAACGAGCTGGTGAGGCACTTCCTGATTGAGAGCAGCCCTAAAGGAGTGAAGCTGAAAGGCTGCCCTAATGAGCCTTACTTTGGTAAGCAGAACATCTGCAAGCATCTTTGCAGTTAGACAAGTCAAACATAAATACACATCCGCTTTTCTCTAACTTATTAAAATGTTGTCTTAATAATCTACATTAACAATGTGGGCTGTTTTCAATGGTTTCAGGTCATTAGAGCCACGTTAGCAGTTTATAATACCTCAACTGGACTTGGGTGATTGAAAACTGTCCAGCATGAAACCAATGTCTTTGCTTTCCTGAACCACTGTTTGAAGAAAATGTCTTCCAGAAACTAGCAGTAGGTTCTGAAGTTAATTTCAAGCCCATCTTAAATCCAAAAAGGTCCAATCTGTCGTGATCCGTGGTTTTGTGTATTTATATTTGAGTTTTCTGTGTAGTCCTGTTCCCTGTGAGTCTCTGTCTCTGCGTTTTCCCCGTTGATTGTCTTCCAGCTGTGTCTCGTTCTCTTGATTACCTCGTGTGTATTTAGTCTCCCCTGTTGTCTCTGTTCTTTGTCGTTGTCAATTGTTTGTCTGCGCCAGTAGAACTGTCAAGTCCTGGTTGGCTTAACTGTTTGTTTTTGTCGGCGCCAGTAGAACTGTTTAAAGTCCTGGTTAGCTTAGCTCGCGTTCAGTCATATGTTCAGTTGCTACCGGTGTTAGCTGCGTGCTAGTCTCTGCTGTGCTGCCTGTTCAGACTGTAGAGCTTCCTTTAATAAATCATCATCTTCAACTTACCTGGGTCTCAACGTCTCCTCACCACCTCAAACTCGCACATGACACAATCAGCTCTTTAATAATACCAGTACTGTTCCCCACCTCACCCTCCCTAGCAGGAAGTGGACCTCTGAGCCTGTTACTGATCCAACAACAGGACCAGCCATCTGGTCCTTCAAGTCTCCCTCACTTCATCCATAAAGCCTTTGTAGAATCTCTCTTCAGACATTTCTTGATCCAGTGTAGAGGCTTCAGATTCTGAACATCTTGTACTCCAGTTCCTCCAAGTAGGTGGCAGATATAGACTATGGCAGATGGATTCCTGGTAGCTTCAGGCTTGATTCTTCTCAAATCCTTGACAAGTCATTTGTGTCTTTTTCTCTCAACCCCCTTCTTGCGAACCTGTTGACTGTTTGACCCAAAACATTTGATGGTTCTGTGATCACACCTCGTTAGCTATTTCAGGAGTGCTGCATCCTTCTGAGAGACTTTTGGTGATTATTGACCAAATGTCTCCTGATTTTCTCTCACGTTGAGGCTACTGTGAGTATGAAGGATTAATTGAAAGTTGTTTTTCTGTTTGACAGGTTGTCTCTCTGCTTTGGTCTACCAACATGCCATCACACCTCTGGCGCTCCCCTGCAAACTCCTCATCCCTACCACAGGTACTGATTGACCTTCCACTCCGTTTAGAAGCATTGCTTTTGGTTTTTAAGGTTGTAAATGTGCTTTCTGTAGATCTGATGGAAGAAGCTCCAGAGGTCACGGCTACAAACCCACTAGCTGAAAGGCTGAAACAAGGAGCAGGTAACACATCTAAAGCATCTAATTCTGCTGTTGAAAGTTCAGTTATCTGGTGTCAGAGGCAGCGTTTAGATTCTCACAACCCGACTCCTTGTTATCTCAGTGCAGAGGGGCCCAGCTGAGTCCCAGGGTAAAACCATTTTCACATCTGGAATGTGCATCTTACATGTTGGTCTATGTTCTTAACAGCAGCGTCCAGCATCTCCTCAGTAACCTTCCTGTGGAATGATTTTCCTCCTAAAACTCCCAGATTCTTTAGCATGATCCACGTTAAAACCTTCTCTGCATGAACAGACGTGATCCTGCTCAACACGTTTGATCCATCTGGGGTGATTTCTCTCTCCTCCCAGCATGCAACGTTCTCTATATCAACTCGGTGGAGATGGAGTCCCTGACGGGTCCCCAGGCCGTTGCCAAGGCGATTTCTGAGACGCTGGCTGCCGCTTCGCCCCCCACCGCCACCGTTGTGCACTTCAAGGTGTCTTCACAGGGCATTACGCTCACAGACAACCAGAGGAAGTAAGTCGGAAACATCCTCCCCGTTCTGACACCAGTCAGAGTAACACAAAGTTTCGGTTTTATCTTTAGGCAGAGATACATGATGCTTCAAAATTAACTACATTCAGACTACTGACCACATTCTCAGATACAAACCGAGTGTTTAGATCATGTTTACGTGAATAAACTCAAAATGACCAAAACATTCTGGTAGAAACTTTCCACAGCTACATTTGTAAGCAGTTCAATGACAAAACTGATCCACAAACATGGTTTTTCCTCTTTTCCAGGCTTTTTTTCCGACGCCATTATCCCGCCAACACCGTCACCTTCTGCAACACGGACCCTCAGGACAGAAAGTAAGTCAGACATAAATCTAGAGTCATGATTTCTTTTGTGTTCAACCCTTTTCTTGTTGCATGTATCAAAGAACAAAATGTGAAACAAAACTAAAGCAGTTGCTATGATACTGTAACCAACTTTTCTCTCTAAAAACTGGATTGGGGAGAATTTCCAACAAATCCAACATGCACTGGTGGGCGGCGCCAACTAAAACGTTAGCTAAATGTTAGCTATGTTGCACACATAGCATGCTATGTGCTAATGTCGGCTAACCCTAAAGTGCTACATCAACACACCATATTTCAATGCAAATAATTTTTGCCCTTAGATTACAATCTATTTAATTTGACATTATAATTTACATGTTGTGCAACACCTTTAGTATTTATGTTTATATCTCGTTTTATTTGAAGAAAACTTGAGGAAACAAAACTGCTGCGTAAACAGACTTCAAAATAAGGGCGTGTGTAAATGTCTAACAAATTTTACTCAAATGAAAGTTCATAAAACAGCCAAGTAAATTAGAGTTTATTTAAAAATATATTTTGTGAAAGCTAACTGTGCTCAACGCTTTCAAAGTTAGCAACGAGCTGAATGAAAAATTAGCTCACTATTGGCAAATTAAAGGAAATGTCCCTCCACAATTTACTTTTTCAACAAAAATATTTAGGCCAAGATGACTAATAATTGTAAATATGGTGTTAATTACAATCTAGTTTTGAATCTGTTAGAAAATGAAGGAATTGCAGATTTTAAGCATTTTTGGGAGTAAAACCTTTGAAAGATCAGAATGATTTTTAAATTAATTTATTTTCCTTAGAGGAATGTAAAGAAGCTTTAGTTGTGACTAGAGCTTAATTTTTCTCTGCATTTGAACATTTCTTTGTGTGTCCAGGGAAAATATGAGAAAATCCCTAACTTGTGTATTTTCCACCCTTCCAGATGGAGCAAACCTGCTGGCGGTCCGGCCAAGTGAGTGACGGCTCCATCAGCAGCGTTTCCTGCCCAATTCCACCTTCCTCCGCTTTAAATCTCTCGTTACTTTTCAGGCTCTTTGGATTCGTGGCGCGGAAGCAGGGAAGCACAACGGACAACGTCAGCCACATCTTCGCGGAGTTGGACCCGGACCAGCCGGCCGGCGCCATCGTCAACTTTGTGTCAAAGATAATCGCCTCGCAGACCCGATGAGGAGCGGCTGAACCTGCCTCCCTTTAAAACCTTTGGTTGCTTTTCATTTCTTCTTCGATGTGGCCCTTTTTTCTTGCTCTGTCTCCTTTAAGACGTGTGGTTGTTCAGAACCGAGCGGAGGAAGTGACGGATGGGGGGTAGCTGTGTTTGACGGGGGGCAATTAAGCCTCCAGGGATGAGGGAGTGATTGTGTGCAAATATTAACATTTTTATGTTGTTTTTAAGGAGGAAGTGAAGTTGTGTGGAGGTGGATCGCTTGTCTTTCAAACTGCTCAACCAAAGATTTAACAAAAGGTGTGAACCGTTCACCACCAAGGGAGGCTCACAAGTATTCTTTTGTAAAACAAATATGGCTGCTTAATCCAAAAAACCCAAGTTTCTGTGTGTATGTACTGATACTGTAGGTCAATCCTGCACCACTGCTGTCTTACATGAAACACTGTTGGACATTCTGCAGCTGGTGGGGTCTGTAAATATTCTGAATGGCTTTTTATTTTGGAGTAGGACTAGTAGACGACGTCTGGCGTTTGTTTTCTAAAGCTTTGAAAAAAAAGATCCACGATGTCTTAAAGATGCAGGACTGAAGCTGCTGACCGTCACTGTGCCCTGGCTTCATGTCGCCACCATCGCAGCAGCAGCTTAGCTCCCGACTGAAAGGCTCAGAGCTGGTCGTTCTTTACGGCTCTCGGGTTTTTGTCTGTGGAAACGAGTCAGAACGCTCAGCCTACCCGAAAGTAAGCTATATCTATAGATATATATGAGTTCTATATATAAACTTCCATTGGTTTAAGATATTTATTTTTTTGCTTCATTTTAACTTGTATACCTGTATTATAAAGTATACATTACTAAAAACAGAAGATGGCTGAGAAGTTGTTAAGCTTGTGCTTTTAAAGTGCATCACTGTCGTTTTGAATGTTTTTCACGTTTTTTCTTTTAACACTCTTGTTTTTTGTTTTATTGGGGAAATATTTTGTATCAAAGAATATTATTGAAGTCCAAATTGGAGTTGATCTAAAGTGAAGCCAGAAACAAATGATTTGTTGCCTTGAACCTGCCTAGAAAGTACATCATCCACATTCAGCCCCTATGTGGGATGGTATCGAGGTCCGGTCCAATATGGGTTTCATTCTGATCCCTCAGAGTCCTTTAATCTCTTCAAACCCAATGAAAGCAGCAGCCATGATGATGAACAGGTCAGAACCTCTTTACCTGTAATGTAAAACTGGGTCCACTCACTGACCACAACCTGAACCATCCAGGAGAACCGGTCTGACCCGGATGCAGATCATTTAGGACGGAAACGTCTAGAATAGTTTCATGGAGCTTAGGGACATAAAAGGCCACCGCTGACCGTCCAGAACCCTCGATGCCTTGGCCTATACAAAGCAAAGACCAGGACAAAGAAGCGCAAGGCAGTGAAAGTTAATACATATAAAGTTAATGACCTGAACATGTTAATGACCTGAACATGTAGGACGTAGAGATGTTACACCAGTTCGTCCAGAGCTCACACACTCCAATAACACAACATAGACCACAGCATATTAGGACTGAGGCCAATACAAGCACTGGGCCTAATGCAAACCCAAAATCTCAACCCAATTCAGCTCCATTGATGACTAACACATGTAAACCTCCTCATATTCCCAATAAACAGAGGAAAGATTGGTGGATGAGAACTGATTCAACCCGACTCTTGGTCTGCTGGTACCACATTGAAAACCCAAATCCTCCCAGTCAGACTGAATGAGACACTACTGCCCTCATGTGGTGCAGAACAAGAACTACAACAGATTCTAATTCAGTGTTTTAACTGTGTTGGATGAGAAATCAAGAACTGGTTGGCAGCAGGATGATCGATTAGACATATTTGGAGCCTTATGATACATTTTTTTAAAAATGCAGCACTTACAGGGTTTTTGTATCTAGAATGTATTTATTAGCTGGGGGACTTGCACGCTCAACTGTAACTGTAATGCTGCAGACTAATCTCTACACAGTTTTACTCGAACTAGGCCCGTCGGTAGTTTATAGATGCTCTTGACTCGGCTTATGCAACAACAAAAAAATTTAAAAACGTCGGTTTTTGGCTTCAAAACAGTAAAAGGACTTTGAGCTAAGAGACCAGGTTTGTCTGGACTGTAGAGTTTATGAATGAGCTACGATTTCTGTAAAGAGCTTTGTTGACTTTGGTTTGCCACATGGTATGCATTTTATCATTTCAGGTTGATAAGAACATTAAAAAGCAGTACAAATCAACATGTTGGAGTCTTATTTTGGTGTATTTTACTTATGAAGAGTCAGTTTCTTCTGTTGAAAGAGTCAAACTTTTTATGGTCCTTTGGGTGACTATTACTGGGATCTTAGGAAAGTGGTGTAAAGATTATTACAATACAGACAGAAAGATTAAGATAGAGTTTCTGCATGAACCTTGTAAAGTTTTAACTTTAGTTGGTGTTAGATAGGCAAACAATCTTTAACCTAATCAGTTGCTATATTTGAATAGTGTGGTTTTTAAAGCTGGCCTGCCCTTTAGTAAAAGGGTTAACATTTTTTTAAAATATCAGTTTTCAATGTTACGTTAATTCATTGTGCAATAATTCACTTAGGGTTCATCAGTCGACCTTCAGCCATTTTAAGTTTGAACTTCTATAAATTAGTCTACAACCTTCCGAAATGACAGGTTTCACAAATCACAAAGTTAGACAAAAATAAATAAATACAAATAAATAAAGCAATTTAGGAAAATTAGTCCATGTCTATTATGTTAAACGGAATTTTGAGCGTATTATTGAGGCATTTATTGTGATTAAATGTTAAAAATATGGAGTCTGGAATAAGTCTGACAAGCTCTTAATGTTTTAGATGAAGATAATTATTGCAATATAAATAAATGCAAAGCATAATGTTTTCCAAAAAGCGTCAAATTTGCCTTTGTAGAAGTGATTAATCGCAACATACTCCAGTAATTAGACGGCACCCGAAGGTGCACATTAACTATTAACTCTATTATCTAGCAATAGCCGCCCCTTTAACTGCAGTCAGTCTAAAATCATTTTAAACATTTCATTACCTAAAATAAATTGGGATAAAAAAAAAGACATTTACGTTTTTTTTTAAAAAAAAAAGCATCTCAATAGAAAAGCTGCTAACTGCTAATTGCTCCTAACTGTAAAACCAAAAACAATATCCAACTCACCAGCGATGAAAGCTTCTTGTTTCAAAGCCAGATGATCTGCTTAACCCCCGGGAGAAACAGCAGAATCTGCAGAAACTTTCAGGCGCGCCACGGACACCACAGGTCAGATGTGATATTTTCCACAGCTAATGGACCTGACCAAGCTCCGCCCAGAAACGCCCCTAAAGTCCCACTGACTACATGTCTCACATTAATAGCTTAGCTTCTATGTGTAAACATGGGAATTTTCATCTCCACTGACTCTCTGCAGAGAATTTCTGAGTCGATTAGTTTAGCATTTCAGCCGGATTTTCACTAAATATCAGCCACAACATGAACAGGGGAACCAACAAGTTCATGTCATCTTTGTTGGACGACATCAAGGTGTTTGAGCCACGATGCCTCCAACATTATGGCGTCACAGCTAAATGCTAGCGGTGGATGAAGAACACAGCAGATCCTCAGCATAAATATA
>CAEGAF010139122.1:0-16151 GCA_903067075.1 Micropoecilia bifurca
TGAATTTAACACCAGCTGACTTGGACACATATAGACACTTTTGGGTGTTAATTCAACACTGACATTTTTACTGTGTATATCTTTACATATATAGATATTAACTCAAAATACTATCTCATCATATTTGTAAGAACTCCCTCTAACGCGTTTAATGTCACATTCCTTATTTCAAATAAATAAATAAATAAATAAATAAATAAATAGTAGCTCAGACTACATCTTCCCAGTGTTGTAATGGCTCTTCTTCAGGCGGCCTCAAGATGGCGGCGTTGCTGGTGACAGCGCGTCCCCAAGATGAGGAGGAGGAGGGATTTCCTCTCTTCCTCTCCAGCATCACTCCCCTCTTCGCTCCTTCCCTAGGATGTATCTATCGGCGTGCGGTGCACCTGCTTCCAGCCTCGTTTCAGTACAATAACCCATTTTAACGTACTCGTTTACTCAGACCCAAACGAAGCATCCTCTGGTACCACAGAGGCCTTGATACAAAGAGACTGGAAGCAACCTAACAAGAGGATGTGTTGATTTTTTTATTTATTTATTTTATTTTTGAATCGAGATTCAGCAGTGAGACAGCATCTTTTGCCGGTGACACATCATTAGCCCTACAAGTGGATAAGGTATGACACCATAATACGGCCGTATATGCGACATATTGAAGCGTTTTATTGATCATTTTCAGCGTTGGAAGTTGTTTTTTTTTTTTTATTTATCGACGTCACTATAAATGCATTTACAGGTTTGTGCGAATATGCACTAATTTCTAGCTAACAGCGTTCAGTGACAAAGCACACAGATGGTTTCATATTCTTTCATATTGTCTGTGTATTGTGTAATTCACAGTACTGCGGTGTAACAAATATAGCTACATTTATACTAACATTCTTTGACACATTTCTACTTATTCATATTAAATGTTTTTTGCATTGAGCTCCCAAATGTCTGTTTTTGACATTAAGATAAGGTTATGGTTCCACTTGATGCATCCTCATGGACTGAGCTCTGTTTAAATATTTGGCTTGTTGTTTTTTTTGTTATTGTTCTGATACATTTAAATCAATCCTCAGTTTTCTGGGTGGGTTAAGGACATGTGTCTGACACACCCAGCTGTGTGAACAGTTAGAAGCTCTTCTTCTGTGGTGTGTCATTTATTAGTGGGCGACATATAAAGCGACTGGATATTGTTTCAGTGTCATTTGTGGTTTCATTGATCCTCAAAGCCCTCCAGGACACCATGTCGGACAAGAGTGACCTGAAGGCAGAGCTGGAGCGCAAAAAGCAGCGCCTCGCACAGATCAGGGAGGAGAAGAAGAGGAAGGAGGAGGAGAGGAAGAAGAAAGAGGTAAAGAAAAATAGTACATGGATTTATGTTATGCTTTTTGTCAGGCTGGAGCAACATGAATAATGGCAGGAGCCGGTGAGGTTGTGAAAAATGTATGCCGTAAATCTTTGAACAAAACAAACAAACAAACAAAAAAACACCCCTCTGAGTTCTCCCTCTATGTGTTTCCCTGGGTGGAGAAGTCGGACAGCCAGCAGAAAACGGAGGTGACGCCAGAAGATTCAGACTTGGACCGGAAGCGCAGGGAGACCGAGGCCCTGCTACAGAGTATCGGCATCTCCCCCGAACCTCCTCTAGGTACATCATATTCTATTTTACAAATAAAACATTTATAAACAATCCTTCGTTTTTAGTGACCCTTTGATGCATAGCGGTCACTGCAGTGGACAGCTGTCTAAAAGCCATTTTCTTGTGCTTCTTGTGGATTTTTATGTCATAAATGCACACAGACCACTGAAGTGGACACTAATGCATCATAAAATACAATATCAGCTTCTGGCCATCAGCTGTAAATGCAAGAAATTATTTTTGATTAAATCCAATATGGCCGACAGACAAAAATGGCATTCCAACAGACCCAGTCCCTCGTTCTACTGTAGACGACTCTTGCAGGTAAAAAACAATATTGTGACATCAGATGACCCCTGAAGAACAATACTACTGATGTATTTTTCAAATAGTAACTTTGTACTTTCTAGAAAATTACAATTGATCGCCTAAAGAAAATAAAATAAAATAAAACATGTTCTTTACAAAAAATTGTTCCTACCTGTTTTTATGCCTTAAGAAAATCAAACAAAATTTTGAAAAAAACAAAATCCTTACACAAAGGATCATAATTCATGCATGGAAGTGTTAAGTTCTAATGAAAAATTAAATATGCAGGTCCGTGCTTATGTTGTATTGTTCATCCAGATATCATTCCCACTGTTAAAAACGAGGCTTTGAATCCTCTTAGAAGTGTCCGTCAGCTCCTTAAAGAGTGCTGTTCTCTAGTGGTCCAGGATTGTAACAACACTTTCAACTCCTCTAAAGTGGGTCGCTATTAAAAAAAGACATTTTTTTTTGCTCTAGTTATTTATAAGTCGTGTAAAACAACAGATTCATGAGAAACCAGGCAAAAATCCTGCACTGCACCTGGGCTTCTGTTCGCTTTATTTGCTATATGTTTTTGCTTTGACAAAATCCTGTGCTTTGTCTTATGCAAGCTTTAAAGACAAGATGGCTTTTGTTACATTTTCCTTCAGTTCCTACACCCGTGTCCCCCTCTAAATCGGTGAGCACTCCCAGTGAGACGGGAAGTCAAGATTCAGCTGAGGGAGGGGGAGCAGGCAGGTAGGCAAACGTTTCTCACCCAGAGTTCAAAGCCAGATGTTCTTTGTCATTTTAAAAATGAATATAGTGAATTGCATTTGTAGGAACAATGTTTTTAATGCTTTTGCAAGAGACTTAAGGACTGCTGTTTGAAGTTTAAAGGCTTCATAAGACATTTTATCTAAAAATGGCAATCACTTCAATGAGGTCTTGACGGTTCACAGAAATATTTCTGTTTTTTTTTTCTTCTTGTTATTGGCACAACAGATTTAGGTAAGGATGGTTCCACCAACGGTGAGGTTTCTTCATTGTGCATAAATGTGATATTGGTGTCGTTTTTTTTGTTATCACAGTACTTTGTGTTTTGATGACCACTGTCTAGTCTTTTGTACATCTACGTCGTTTGCTTTTGTGGAAAGTCTCAAAAGAGAAGTCGGAGAGACAGTTCCCCCGCAAAACTGTTCATTACCGAGACTTTTGGTAAGACACTGTATCTCTTTGAGAAAGCAACATCTCAGCCAATTTTTAAAAAGCAATCTTTGCTTTTATTGTTCCTCACTGGGCCTGAGTGTTTTTTTTAAATATATATAAAGGCAACACAAAAATTCAGTGAGATGTGATTTAAAGTTACGTGTCATGTATGCTCCAGCCACTGGAGCATGTTATGTATGTTAATTGCAGAGAAGTAGTGCGGTCGGTAGTCCTGACGTCAGAGTGTTCTGGTGGAAAAAAAAGAAGAAAAAAAACGTGTGGTCATCAAATGCTTTCCATTTGCTTACTGTGAGGTCGATGTGTGAGTGACGCCTTCGGGATCATTAGTGATTCACCGATCGGTATGGCCAGCGGTGGCGTTGGGGGTTGAAGAAGTGGAGAAAGTTAAGCTTTAAGTTTCCAGGAGAACAAAATGCTCTTTTTGCTAAGTCATTCATTCGTGTCAGTTTCTATCAATTTGGTGAATTGAAGACGACTTTCCCCTTCCAATTCCACCTTGGATGACGACATGCGCAATATGAGCTTCTCCATTTGTGGTTGTGTATGTGTGTGTGTGTATCTGTGTCCTTCATAGGTCAGGTTTCTCTAAAAACAAGCCCCAAGCACAGAGCTCAAGGTAAGCATTTTCATGTCAAACCCAGGAAACTTTCTGTGGCTGAGGTCCGACTCAGAACAGAAAGGCTTTCACAGTGTTGTCTTTCGACTTGATTTAAAAGACCAACAGAGTGCCGTGTCCCGCCCTTCTCCTCCCCCGCTCCTCTCTTGTCCTGTCTTAAGCCCTGAAACGCCTCCTCTCTCACACGAGCCGAGCCGCAGAGGTCATTTCAGTTTCCGTAGAGGTGACGGTGTTGCTTAAAGTGTCACCTGTGCCACGGTTAAAACAGCCAGCCGGTCAAGCCGAAGGAATCCCATTGATTGGCACTCTTTGTTTCTTAGCTGTGTGACACATGCTGAATGTGTGACGGGTCTGTTTTCTGTTCAGAAATGTATCATCAGGAGGTCTGGTGTGTTATCCTTTTTACAGCTGGTGGGTTTCGGTTGAGAGACGCTTTGATTTTCCCCATAACTGATTGGTTGTGTTGCCAAAGCAGCAGAGGAATGCAACCAATGAGCTCAGCACTTTTCACTCACTGTTTGTCAAATTTGTTGATTGTGCAAGGCAATGCCTTATTTAGCTTTTAATTATGTTTCCATGCTGGACCCATTTACTCTATTACATCCAGTTCCTTGCAAAATCCTTCATAGCCCTTTAACTTTTTACATTTTCAAGTTGCTGCTGCAAAACTTCATATATTTTTCTGGGGGGTGGTTTTTTTTTTGCCAGGTCTGCAACTTGTAGCTCCGGGGCCACAAGCAGCTCTTTGGACTTTCCACTTTAAAATCTTAGCTAAATATTATAACAAACTAAGTAATGTTTTTAAATGTTTCTATATTAACAAATGCATGTTTTAGTAGGTTTTCCAGTTTTTTTTGTCCTAAAAAAATTGCATTAAACAACACTAACATGAACATTTATATTAATTACATCTGTTTTTTCTGTCATTCGATTGGAAACTGTTTTTTATAGTTCAATCAATATCATATAGAAGACAATATACTCATCCTATTTTTGTAAAGTTTAATATGTTTTAAAATATAAAAATATAAATAAAATTGGGGTTCTTTAAAAATAAAAACAACACACTTCCTACAGTAAGTGTTTCTTCATTTTTCCCCCCAAAAGCTTTATTTAACATTCGAGACTCTGAAGGAGTTTTACTTAGCCAGACTGCGTGCAAAAAAAATGGCTCTTTGGGTTTTGAGGTCACAGACTCCAGTGCATTCCTCTGGCCTCTCATCCCTTATGGTAAACATGTTGGTGATGGCAGCATGTTTTTCTGTCAAAGAGGATGGGAAGACAGATGAATCCAAATGAATTCAAATGCATGCCGTGCTTTATAGGTTTTACCAGTAAAAAAAGAAAAAAATGGGGAAAAACTTGTTTTTCATTCACACTTATACACTTAACATGTTTTTGTGTTGGTCTATCAATATGATCCTAACAAAAATATTTCTTGGTTGAAACATGAAAAAAGTAAAAAGATTTAAGGGTGGACATGCTTCTGCAAGGTGCTGGTCTTTTTTTTTTTTGCTTTTGCAGACTTTGCTGTTATATGTTTAAAAATAAATTGAAAAAAAGAAAATGCAGGAGAGAAAAGTGCAGGCTCTTAATAAGTGTGTGTGCTCTCATTTATGTGGACATAAACATCTCAGAAACTAAAAGTTATTTTTTTGTCCATTTCAATGAAAATAACTTAAATTATATGAAAGGAATATTCAGATTTCATGGATTTTCCGAATTCTAATTTGTTCTTCCTTTTATCAAAGAAAAACCTCACAGCCTAAAAGCAGAGATCTTCAATGATGCATAATGAAAGACAGTACAATGTCTCATTACAGGAGACATTTTACTCCAATATGCAGTGTATGTGTGTACATGTGGTGTATTTGTATGTCCTTCATAAATCTGCCCTGGTGACTGCAAGATGTTCTTAACCATTCGTGTTCTCTCTTGCTCCCTCTGTTGGTGACATTAGGACACTGCAATGGGACACAGACCCCTCCGTGCTGCAGCTGCAGGCCGATTCTGAGCTTGGGTACATCTTTCCCATCTCACTCTTTTAAAAACACAAATAGATTAGAAATTGACACAAGACAGTTTGGGATTTATTTACAATATAATTACAGTCATTAAAATGATTTTGCTCTCATCCAGGCGCAAGATGCAGAGGCTCGGGGCCTCTAAGATCACACAGGTTGACTTCCTTCCCAAAGAGGTGGTCTCTTACAGCAAGGAGACACAAACACCTGTCAACACCCACCTTTCTGAAGGTATTTATTTATATATGTTCTGAAATATCAATTCCATAATCAGTAAAACATCTTCACTAAGAAACTAAGCTACTGATTAGGTCTATGCTCTTGACTTTTGCTTCTAAGTAGAATAAGGCATTTCTAGGATGGTTTTTAAATAATGTTTACATATCATACATATTCAAATATGTACACTTGTACGTGTATCTCAGTATATATATCAGATGAAGTCTCTTGATATACCAATTGCACGTCTTAAACAGAAATTAGCTGTTAAGTGTAAACACCGCTGCAATTTCATTTGGAGTTGATGGCAGTAAAAAAAAGAACAGTTTTCCTGTTTTGAGTGCATGGTCTGAGTCTGTAGAGACCACGAGACCACATGTGCATCCATGCGAAAATGTGCATATTTGGGTCCCTGCGAGTGGGCGTTCGCATGTGTGCAGAGCTGCGGCTACTAAACACATCCATATGGCCAAAATCTGAGCTTTACTCCCGCGTCAGAACAGGAAGAACATCCGTGATTTTAGGCGTAAAGGTTGAAGAGTTTTTTTTTCTTTTTTTCTGGACCTAAAGTGGTATTTTGGATCGGGGACGGCTGGAGCCGCTCCATGCAATTAGGCGTTTTGTTTTCTCTGCCAATGGTTAATGCTGATATTTTGCGTGGAAATGTTCTCTTGACGTGCTGGAAGGCCAATAGAAAGAATTCTTCTCAAATCTGCTCACACACACGCACACACACACACTCTCTCCCTATCGTTTTCTCTATCTCCCCTTCTCTCGCTGCCAACACAGCTGGCAGCCATGTGACCGTAAAGGGTTGTACTTCCTGCTTCCTGTCATTATAATAGATGGTCTGCTGTTGATTCCTCTGCCCTCCCCCCCCACCACCTCCACCCCTTTAACCGGCAACCACCGAGCACATACACACGTCTGTCCTGATCTGCATCCTAATGGCCTGCTGCAGTTCCCCTCATTTCCTCGGCAGCCCCAGGAATAGATCACATATTCAACAAGTGCACGTGCGCCGACTCATGCTTTCACACGTGCTAACGTATATTGCGCAGCAGAATCACAATCTGTCGCTCTCGATCATGTTTCCTTACACATTCGAGGGCTTGACAAACAAATAATACCTGACGCTTTGGTGCAGTCTAACAAGCGGGTTTATCTGAGTCAGATAGTCGGCGCTGGCGTAAAAGCAAACCCGCTCTGTGACCGGTAAATGCCTGCAGCGACGCTTTTTGTCTTTTTTTTAATTTAGATTCATTTGTTCTCGGTCTCTGTGAGGGTTCAGGAGGTCTGAGTGTGTCTGTGTGCATGTAAGCCTGCATGCATGAGAACATCTGGGAACCAGAGCAGAGTTGTGGTGGTCTTCTGGGAGGTGACCCTGGTCTCAGGAGCCCCTTTCTTTTGCAGGCTACCACAAAGCTTGTGTGTCTAGAGGAAAGGAAAAAAAAGAAAAGAGAGAGAGACGGTAGCACCTGCCTGCCAGCTTCTCTGGCTGTTTGTTTGTTCAGGTCTGTTCCCTTTTTTGGAGGGATCATGAAGTCAGCTTACGAAATATGTCTTGGCTTATGGTTACAGATTAATTTTTTTGTGCTTGAGCTACAAATTTTAGCTTAACCCTCAGGTGGGCTACATTTGAGATTGTGATATTGTGCGGATATAAGATCTTTAATGAAATGGTTAGGTTTTTATGCTTGAACAATCCTGATCGGTGACGTTAGCGCTTTCTGATCACACGCGTCGTGCTTTACAACAATACAAGTGTCGATGGTGTTAAGTCCATTTTATGCATCTCTGAGGTGTTTAAAGCAGCTATGTGAAGCTTCTGGATCAGTGGTGTTCAAACCTTTAACCTAAGAAAACCAAAATCATCGAATCAAAAGTATTTTCTTACCTACTTGAAAAGGGCAGGGTATTTTATTAACTGTGATTATATTTAACTTAGACAACAATGACACACTGTTTAAATGACATGGACAAGCTAGTCTGATTCTTTGTTAGAAAAGAAAATGGATCTGTAAATCTTTGTAAATCAAAAAATGTAATAGGAAGTTACATGTTTGTTGTAATAAAATAAAGGAATACAGTTTTCAACATTCTGAGGTGTTGCCCCAAGAAGCTCAACATGTTGGAGGAAAGTCGATGGACTAGAAAATGTCTAGAGTTTTTTCACTGTTTGGGTACTACCCTGACTCTACCCTGATAAGGTATGGGCCTACTAAATTTACTGGAAATTCACACAGAGACTGCTGTTAGTAACGGCAACCACACTAATTACACTAATCACTAGTAAAAGGCGCTAAGACAGTTTAAAAATGTCAAGTCTGTAACCTGCTGTCTTTGTTTTGTGATAATTGTTACATCTTGTTTAACTGCAGAGTTATTTAACACTGACTGCTCTCTGCCACACATAAGGTTTGACCTCACCGATAAAGATATTTTAAATTTGGTCATATAAATCTGCTTTAAGCCTCCTTACTTATTCCGGTTCATGTATTACAGTCACAATACATGAACGAAGGATTTTAAAATTTTAGTAGTAGTAGTAGTAAATCTGAGCTTCTTTCTCACAAAAGACACAGTTGTGATGTATTTAGAAACAAGTGTATTAAAAAAATGTAATAGCTTGAGATGTTACCTTTATCATATTTTTAGGTGTGTGAAAAAAAGTACCTGTAATCCTGTGTAACTTCCTTTAGCATAAGAAATTTTACTGTATTTCTACGTTTCCATGGATCTAGATAGCTCTGTAAATTTGGGTTATTTTGCGGTCCACTTTTACATTTACTACCTTTCTGCCATCTTTCTGCTTTTTGTTATTGTCATGCGGTCTTTCAACAAATACATTTTGAACTCAATCCCCCAAAAGATTTATAATCCTACTCTAAGATTTCACTACAGTTTAAACTAAACCACAAAATGAGTGAAAGGTTTCTCCCTCTTGAACTTCTCACCTGTTGTGTTCTCATATTTGCCCTCATGTTGTGGTGGCTGTTTTGTGTTTGTGTTTTATTCATTGTGCAGCTGGAACCCTGGAGGCAGTGGCATTAAACTAGATTTGATCTTTGTGTTTTAAAGCTCTTATAAAGTTTGTTAGACAGACTAAAAGCTAAACAAGCTGATGATGAGGATTTTTATGGATGCCACCAGTTTGCTGTCTTGATATTGTGATGGGTTGCAGTATTTCCCGGTTTCGTTTTGAACGTCCAGTGATTAGTCCATAACCAGTTTATATTGTGCGACGCAATCAGATTAAGTCCAGTCACGGTTGGCTCCGACTATTAACTTCTGTTTCCAGCCGCATGAATGGACACAGTTGTTGTGGGACATGCATGAGTATGACTGGATGGTGGATAAATTAATAAAAGACTAGCATTGTGTGTTACGGTAACTGGAATCAGTAGGGTCAAGCTAAGGTTACTGCACTGTGGACATTGTTGTTTAAGGATTTTATTGGCTGACCCAATCAAACCAAATCTTGAGTTACTTCTATCCTGGCCATGTTTTGAAATGCTAAAACACATTGATAAAGTAAGATTAATGTCAGAAAATGTAAACCATTAATTCTTCACTTAATTGTAAAATTTGAAAAATGTGTATTATCTTTTTTCCTCTTGGTCGAAATGCACCAAAAATGTACCAAACATCGATATATGCCGAATCGTGATTTTTGTACTGTTACACATGCATGTAATACACAAACTTGCAAGATTAGTTTGCAAATAAATAAATATCACTTTTGACAGTTTGGGCAGTACAGGACAGAGCACACCATCATCACATTTGTAAGTCAAACCTGAGTCAACATCGTTGGTCCTCAAATGACGGTCCGAGGTCCACATCCGGGACGCGAGCCGTCTATTTTTGGACTCCCACGCTGCTTGTTTGCTGTCTGCAGTTTGCGATCAGACCAGATCCTGATCCGGAAAACACGATAAATAATGACCTGCTCCAGATTTTCCAGGTCTGAAAAACAACCGCTGCGTAACTTTTGATGCAACAAGTTAGTTGTGAATTATTTTCGCTGGGTGGAGGGCTTAACAGACGCTTAATAGCTTTTGTGAAAGAAGTCAGTGAAAGTTGAAGAAAATTATGAAAACTAACAAAAAGGTGAAGGTAAATGTGGTCAGAGTTTAAATAGAGGACTGGCAGAAAGAAACTAATACGGGAGGTGTGGTAAAGATTATTGAAAACATGGCTCTGATACTGTAGCAGTAATTGTTAGCAGTGAACCAGAAAGGGGGCCATTACAGATGAAACTCTTTGGGAATATGTGTATAATTAGATAACACGATGTTGGAGAAGCCCTTTCTCGGGGTTAAAAGTTTAACGGTTCAAGAGTTTACGTATTGTTTGTGCGTCTGTATCTAAAAATGTGTGCCTGTGACTTTTTCCTTCGCTTTAGTTTGCGATATTTTCTGGCCCATTGGCTTTTCGGTCTCTGTACAGCTCAAGTGTGACGTTGGTCAGAACTTCATCCTATAAATATGTTTCTTGCAAAAGGAGGCTTTCCAGCTAAATTTAGTGGGGCGTGAATAAAGAAAACCCCAAAACAAGCAAACACCATGGGCTGGCATCGGCCTGTAAAGAAACAGTTACATTCATCAACATAGCTGAGGACTCATACGTGAGCATTCAGACAGATGTTAACACTTAAGTCTCGCTAAAGGACACTGGAATAAATATTCACTGACGAAACAACAAAAACGTACTTATATAAAAGCAGACATATGGCTGTTCATATGTTTTAGAATGATTAAATTGCAGCAGCTTATTCATTTCTGCGCCAATTTTGAAACTTAACATTAAGTTCTCTATCTGTTTATGCACTTTTCAGATCATTTAAATGTTTGCTATATTAGATTTATGTTGTTTGTGAATGACAAACACTCAGAAATCCATAGAATAAAAAATGTTAAAAGGGAATATTTGTACAAGAAAAAATTCTGAGAGCAGCCATTGTCCTCATCATCAACCAGTTCAGCTCAAGCTTCGCTGTAGCATCCAACATGGACTGTGAATCATCCGAGTCAATGTGAATATTCCTTTTATGTGATCCTTGTTGCAATAATCTCTTCAATATTTTGTACTTCTCGTCAAAAGCCAGTTCAGACTGGATGAAATCAGAATCCAAATTCTAGATTTTCAGACTCAAAATCAAGATTGGTGCAAAAATCACTTATTTAACAAGCTTCAAATCCCCGTAAAAAATTTTTTGTGTGCCGGTGTTAGCTGTTTGGTCTATTCTCTACATCTTATCAGCTGAGTGCAACATTCATCACGTGTAAATATATTTTAATTGTTTATACGAGGCTTTTTATTTTAGGAAATTCATATTTTTCACTTTCTTCATTCTTATTCTACAGCAGATATAAAGGAAACACACGTCTGTGGGAAAGCATATGTTGTTATACATAAATGGGATTAATCTTGTAAGGACAATGTTTACAATCAGTGTTTACACAAATAAGACCGAATGTACAGAAGTGCATGGAAAGATTATCAGAATTGACCAAATCTAAAAATCAACACTTTATACTTGAGAGAGAGAAAAAAGCCCGATCAATGCAAGTGCCATACTTTTGCAAAACATACCAATTTATACATACATTAAAAGAATGCAAATAAACTAAGACATTCTTTGTACTATTTCAGTTGCATAATTTGAACTGTTCTGAACTGTTATGCATTCAAATAGAAGAGAAAACTGCATGTAACTTACAAACTTCATCTGAAACTCAAATTACCCAATGGTTACTGGGCCGTCGCTACAGCCGTTGACAGAAGAATATGGTTTATAGGAGTGTATTCTGCCTCGTCAACCATATGCATGTCCGTGTGTGTGTGTGTGTGTGTGTGTGTGTGTGTGTGTGTGTATTTTGTTCTGTGCGCATGTGTGCCTGGCCGCATATGGAAGTACTTGCCTCATACCTCTTGTTGTTGTCCCAGTCAGACAACAGACTGAACTGACCAGAAGGGGTATGAGCATGTCGAAAGTCTAGAGAAAAGCACCAATAAGGAAAAAAAAAAAAAAACCGAAGTGGAAGAATTTGTCTTTTCATGTTTGCTGATGTGTCTTTTTATAGAGCTATCGCCTCGGGGAAGCTATTTCTTGTAATTCTGCTGGAGCGGGTGTGTGTACACGTTTGTTCTCTCGCAGTCCTGCTTCTCAGATTCACAACCAGCTTTTCGCATTACAGTGGATGTGACGTTTTCCCTCGCAGAAGATTCGTAATTGTCTCTTTTGGGGTTTGGTTTCATCTCCACTGCTCTCCACGGGGCTCAGGCTTCACTCCTGTTTCACTTGCAAAAATTGATCTGGGGTCCAAAGCAGTTTGTGTCGGAATGATCAAGGCTGTTAAAACACAGAAAGAATCTGACACGATGGGGAGAAAAGAAGCCTTTCGCAGGGCCTGAGGTATTGCAAGCAAGTCACAGATGATTGCAATTTTCCACTATGACCACTGTATAATGAGGTACATGAACCCTGTCTGTACCCCCTACATTATGCCTTCTCTCTCTCCAGTAACATGACTATCACCCGAAATAGTATTTGTCATCTGATGAGTACCTGAGATGAGTTGAAATGCAGTTTCAGGTTTCCATTTTTCTGTCTTTCAGCCCTCTCATGTTCTTGGTTTTGCAGTGCTCTGGTCTTGACTTTTTGACTTTCGGGCCCCACCCTGTCCCCCTCGTACTGTCTTTTTCCACCCATATTAAACGACTGCGGGTTTCTGACGTTTGCCTGGGTGGTCTCTCTTTTACACCAGAGGAAAAAAAAAAAAATCAGTGGATCCCGTGGGGGTTTTCATTTGATATGGTTCAGGGCTAAAGCTAGCCTTCAGCTTATAGCTTAACTTTAATCGGTTGCTTTGTTTGAGAACTTTATGGACAGTTACAACCCCCGTATTGTATACATTCTACATTTTGTATTTTAACAAAAAAAAAGCCATCAAAATAAATGACAATAATCTGTTTGTATTTGATCTTTAGTCAAAAGTTACTTTCTTAAAAATAAAGGTGCCACTTGTGAGTGAGTTTACAGCCTCATTAGGCTCAGTAGTGTTGATGTTCCTCGACTCGCCAGCAGGGAGCACTCTTGGCACATGTTGCTTTTCTTGTCTCAACTCTCACCAACCTGAAATTACAGCGTCTTAACCAGATTTTTTTTTTCTTTCTTGAAATTGAATTAAATAATCCCACTCCAAACTCTTACAGTAATAAACTCCTAATCTCTTTTAGGATATATATTATTTCTCTAACGTAGCTGCTTTATGAATCATAAACTCTTTCGAAGCCTCTGTAAATAGTTTTGTCTGTTTTAGCACAACCTAGAAAATCTTGACCTTTAGCCAGCTTATATGAAATACTTCTGTCCCGTAACCATAAAACTAAATGAAACACCAATGGGGAAGCGTGGACCACTGGTCGACGTCTTAGCCACACAGATAGAGACGCAAATAATAAGCTAGTAGGTGCCACATCATTTCATTGTTTGTTTGTTTTTTTCATAGGACATTCTCCGTCTTTTGATTCATCCCCTTGGCTTTCTCACTCTGACTGGGTTTTTGACAGTTTGGAAAGTTTGAAGTCATGGGTTTTAATCAGGGCCCTGCGGTGGGACTCGGAGCATGGCACGGCACGGCCATGATGGCTCATTTTAAAGATGTGGGTCTGGGTCGGGGCCAAGCTTGGGTGGCACTGCTGGAAAGAGTATGCCGTCCTGAACAGACAGAAAGAAAGAAGAGGGAATCAGCAGCCCGCAGTACTCAGCAAAAGTCAGCCACAGACCCCTTAAAGGGCTGTAAGGGCTGCATTAATGAAAGTGGGTTATGTGTGGAATGGCGTGTGTGTTTACGGTGGATGCAAACTCGAACACACACACATATACAAAGTCTGATCAGTGTGGGGAAGTGTGGTGAAGAGATGCATTAATCTAAATCCTGCTGTGGGTTTCAGCTTTGCCAGTTTTGCATTAGGTCCTGCTGCTAATGTGCCAGTGTGTGGGGGAATACTTTTACCCCTACTGTGGCAATCATTCCTCGATGAACCATGATGAATTTTCAACAGCGTTTCTATTAGAATAAATAATAAGGGAAAAATTGGGAAAAATTAGCAAAAATGGCTGTAAAAGATTATGAGCGCCTGGCTCTTTGTGCATCTTGGCTTTCTCTTGTAAATGAATAAAATCTGCTCTTCGTGGCCCAAAACGCTTTTCTTTTTCCAAGCGGTTACTCAACAAATGTCCCCACATTGCAGGCCATTTTAGCGGTGTGCCCTCACAGTGTGATGTCTTTTCAAGAAGTTGCGACTGCGATGTCTGTCTGTGCGACGATCGGCAAGATTCCTGAGCAGGATGGACCGGCCTTTCACCTCTCAGAAAAAGATCTGCTCGGCTTTACGAATGGATAGCTCCAAACCAGCAATTTTCCATCCTAGCGAGCTAACTGGGGTCCCTAAAATGGTTGCAGTTTTTCCTCAGTGCTCAGATGGAGAATATAGCTGGTTTTAACTGTCAGAGCCTACAGCAAGTAATATGGAGTACTTGTTCTAAATCTCGAGAATACGTACATCAATAAAAAGAGCTTAAAAGCACTTTTGTCATACCTATGAAATTGTTTTGAAAATGCATCTTGCATTTGTGTTCCAAGGTCAAACAGACAGTGACATTCCGACTTTGTTCAGCTGTAAATATTATTTGAATGTAGCAGTCAAATTAAGTGGAGGCTGAATAGAAATGCAGGTGACAATTTTAAGATTTTTAAGAAACCCCACATATTTCTGTGTTCTTCCACTTATGCAAAACATAAAATCTCAGGAAAATACAAATTGTGTGAAACATGTAAAGTTGTGAATACTTAAAAAAAAAAAAACAACAACAACCTCTAAAAAGGGTTTCTTAATACTTTTTTCTGAAGCTGGGTGAATAATTTCAGAGTTCCATTCAGATTCATTCGTTCCATTTAAACTTCTCATTTCTTAAAATAACCGAGTTAGGAGTTACTCTTTTTTTAGGGTTAGCCTATGTTGTGTCAGGGCCACATAAGAGGAGGTTTCAAATGGGGTTGGCCTCTGCAAAGCTCCCATGTTGTGGTTCTTTTAGGTCCTTTAAGACCACAACATGGGAGCAGCAGTTCAGCAGCCCAGAAGTTAAAGTTCTGACACGAATCCATACAGATTTATGTCCAGTTCTAAAACTCATGCTAGTTTTTTTTCTCTTCTTTTTGCATTTCTCCCTGTGTGTCCTCAGTCTCCTCTTTGTTACCAAACACAAACTGGGACGAGATCTGTCGACTCAAAACGTGCGTGACTCAGTTCAGTTCAGTAGTCACCTCCATGCTGCCGTGATAAGTCAGCATCTCTGCCCCCCTCACTGTATTTGATGACAAGCGGCGCTCGTTCTCCTCCTCCCTTTTACACAAACACCCGCAGCTCTTTGATAACCGCTCCAGGCATGCGCTAACGCATTTCAACACCCGACTGTGGATTGGGTTCAGAATCAAGGTTTAGCTGACGCTTTGATCCCTAACCAAACAGGACACATGCCAGCGCTTTATTGCTCTGACGCATCACGCCATTGTGCTTCATGTACCAGAAGAGAAGAGGAGCGATAGACGGTCCGCGTCTTTTATATGCAGCCAATATCTTTCCCCTCACATGCGCTGAGGTAACCTCCAACTGAGAAATGGTACAACATGTTTAAGCTAATGAAACTCCCAGCAGTTGATCAGTCTTCATTAAGACTGTTTTTACTTTAATCCACAAACAGATCAGCCCATCGCTCTCAGCCGTGTTATTTCAATCATCTACTTAGCAGAACCCACTATATGTAGAGGTAATCACTCTCAGCAGTGTAGCTGAATGCATCAAATCGCTATACCGGTTTTAGTTTTGATTATGGTGAGTGTTCGCCCTGGTTGGGTTTCCATAAGCCTTTGTAGTTCCACAAGATTTGTTTCTGTCCAGAAAAAGGAGAGAGTCAGATTACAGATGAAAGAGTTTTTCACTCTGTGGTTTTGGATTCTGAACTTCTCTCTTTGAGGCTGATAAATGTTGGCATGGTTCTGTCTATTAGGGATAAAATAACTCAGTGAGTATATATATATATATATATATATATATATATATATATAAATGTAAGTTG
>CAEGAF010139155.1:0-62043 GCA_903067075.1 Micropoecilia bifurca
AACAATATTTCAAAGTCATATCTTCAGGTATTGGAAAGCACAGCTAAGTCCTGATAGAGCATCTGGGAGATGTATCATTCTTCAATTTATCATTTACTGGATGCCAAGTTTTCAACCAAAAGGTCCTTATTGATGATAAAGCCATTTTTTGTTGATAAAACTGTTTAATCTCTTACTCCCAAGAAATGGGAGCTAAATGCATTTGTGCATGCATTTACACCATGTAAAAATATAATTTTAAGACTTGCATGTTAACGTGTTTGTCGTATTGTGTCATAAATATTTAAAATCCTTCAACATTTCAGCATTTTGTCACTTTACAACCACAAACTTCAGTATATGTGGATGTCCCGAGACCAGTCCAAGAAAACAGTTCAGTATCCCAAACATCTGGAATCAGTTTTTTTTGCATAATGTGGAGGCCCAACAAGGTCATTTTTGTTTAGTGACAACATGTATGTGATGTATGTGAAAAGCTTAAAGTCATATATGTTTGTGTCACAAAAATGTGTAACCCAAGATCAAGTTAAAAAGACAGGAAAAGTAGATCAAACAAAGTCAGTTTAGATCCTTAAAAAAAAAGAAAAAGCACTTTTTGATGTGACATGGGCTGAACTTATATAGCACTTTTCCAGTCGTACTGGTCACTTGGCACTTTCTGCTACAGACACATTCACCCATTTACACTCACAAATCCAAATATGCTTACCGACACACAGATCTGTAGGAAACTGGCCCAACAACAGGGGACGGCTGGAATCAAACCCACAACTTTTTCAGTTGTAAGACTACTGAGCTACAGTGGTCCGGTAACACCTGGTTGGAGACCACTCCAGCAAAATGAGTAAGAAGCAGATCAGATGTCTTTGGGAACCCCCCCCCCCCACAGGCAGCAGAATTTACCGACTCCTCACCTTTCACGGCGCACTCCCCCCCCCCCCCCGGTCCGCAGCGGAATTGTCCGAGTCTTGACCGGTCCGCGGTAATGAAAAGGTTGGGGGACCAATGCCGTAAGGTAAATGAATATCTCTAGTTTCTCAAGTAAAGTTCACATCTCTTACAGACAACTGACAGGTGAATCTCACCAATAAGGAAGAAAAGGAAGAAAAGTCCAGTTGGCGTCTCCTAAACTCTTTGGAGTGCTTAGAAGTCTGAAATGACTGAGAATTTACCCCTGTATATAGGAGGACTCAATGATTTCTCATGGCATCATAACTACAAAAAAAAAAATCATAATTAAAAAAGTGGTACGGTGAAATAAACGCCGCCACACAAAATAAGTAGCTAATTATGAGCTCTTTGAATAAAAACAATTTTAGTCCAAACCATTTTAGTGAAAAAGTACGAGTTTAACCATCTGCAATTATGGTTCAATTTACTGTAATTTATGTCTGGCAGTGCAGCTCTGCTGTGGGACCTCCCTGCCCTTTCCTGTGCTAACGTGAAGTACCAGAGGGAGCAAGAACTGAATGCTGCATCGATGACAGCAGACATTGATTAATGCAGACAGTTTGAAAATGAGGAGCTGAGGTCAGAGTAGTTTGTGAAACAGACTGAAGCAAAAGTAGTTGGCTCAGAACTCTCCGTGTGAGATCTGCCAGCTAAACGAACACAGAGAAAAAGCTCATCATCTTTAAAATAACATTGTGCTTAATCATACTTTTAAATGCACAGTTTTTATTTTGTTTCTTTTTACTGCTTATTTGAATATTGTAGGTTTCTCCATAGTTAATAAATTACATTCCCATGTCATTAGGCTGGTAATGTTTGGCTTTCTTTAATTAACAATATCAAAGTCTGAGGATGATTTATTTGCAGATATTTTTTTAAATAAGTCCCAGAGAGGGCAGGAACATAAAGAATACAGAACATGGTGAGGAAGCAATGCTGCTACTCCAAAGCATAGTTGAAAACAGGATTTAATGGAACAAATTTAATAATTTAAAGAGTTGTAATGAATCGCCTCCTGTTAAGATCTGAGGTAGCCATTTAAAAGTTTTATCAGTCTGCTGAAACCTTGGGGTGGCTTTAAATCTGTCGACTCCGGTGTGATGGAGCATAACACGACTGTAACAAACTAATCTATCACGGATATTAAGATACCACGCTGACTGAAGGAGCCTGTAATGACTGCGGGGTGTAGAAATCTGTGATACCTGTTGACTGATGGCATCAGTAAGCATTTTCACACTTAGTCATTATAAATGAATTCACTTGTTTTACTTGTATATTTCACTGGTATTATTTCTCCAGATGCTAAGAGGCAGTATTATGTATTTTCCAGGGACATGATGCCATTTTGTAGCACAGTCAAGTAATTATGTTGACTCCAGTTGTTATAAAAATGCTCTATCTCTTAAAAAATGACTTCATAGTTTAAAGCATTGAACTGTTAAGCCAGGTTTCTGTCTCTTTAAAAACTCCTGCTCTTTCTGAAACACCGCCTTCAGGAAGTCAACATAATGTCGCTCCTCTATTAACCCTTTATCAATGTTTTTACCAGTGTTTTACTGAGATGTAGCTCATATAATGAGCTCAGCTAATTGCTTCTGGCTAGTCTGAAGGCCTGCGGAAGTTGGGAAGCTCCCAAATTGCAGGGAGCTTCCCAACTCCCTGCAATTTGGGAGGGAGTTGGGAAGGCCTATTGTTCGAACTTGTAACTCGGTAAAGTGCCTTAAGTCTTTTGTTTTTATGTGTGTGGTTTTCACAATGTTCAGGAAAGATGAAGCTGTGTTGCCATTTCTGAGTTACAGCATCTCTGAAAATCAGTTTTCAAAACTTGTCAGACTCCCCATTGGTTATTTACACGCCATTCTGACACATGAATAAACATTCCATTGTTGAATCTATGTTTAGACTCATTCTCCTCCTGTAAGATGAACCTCCATCTCAATCTCAGGTCTTCTTTGTATCATCCTAACAGGTTTTATTGAAGTGTTACCCTGTATTTACCTTCAACTGTCTCATCAATTTAACCAGCTTCCTGCCCCTTCTAACATACAAAACATTCCTATTTTTTGTGGAAATGCAAAATTATTTTTGTTCACACTTATGTTATGTTGACACATAATCTTTGTCATTTAAAATACAGCGCATAATTATGTTCAGCAAAAAAAAAAAAAAATCACTTAGGATGAAGGTTCTTGCAAGGCACTGTAGAGTCGTCTTTTAATATGTAATCAAGTGTAAATTTTGCAGATGCTGAGAGCACTTGGTGTGCAAACGGCTCGTATGAATGTATTCTCGTGCCATGGTATTACGGTACTTTACTTTTACACCCTGAAAAAAGCAAGATGCTCACATTTCTTACTGTCACTGAAAGCCGCACTCTGCTTTGAGCCATGAAGTCATGCTTGCATCAGCTGATTATCATCAGTGTTTTCATCTTTCCATCAGTCGCCTTTCTCAGAAAAAAAAAAAAATTCACCTGCCACAGCAGAAGGGAGAAAACACTGAAGAGCATTTAAGCCATTAGTACGCTTCAGTTTCAGCTTCATGGTGCTTCATTCGCCGAGATACGGTCACACTGCTACAGCCGCCACGAACATTATGCGGTGTGTCATATGTATTTGTTCCTGCTGTGATATGTGATAAATGTCTGCTGTGAAAAACCCTGAGTGTCAGTAATTATGGTGCATCATGCATGGCTGCCAGATGTATGTATCTGCATAGAGCTGCTGCTACTGAAGATGCTTAAACGGAGCATCTACTGAACTTCCTTCACCAAAATGATTTGGTTTTTATTTTTAAACGTGTATTAGTAAAACAACCTGAGTGTTAATGGGTCATTCTGACTTTAAAATTGTAAAATTTTTCTCTTTATTGAAACAAAAACCCATCATTGGAGCCATGCCAATATTAATTCTAGATATTAAGTCATAAACTACTTCTTACATCTATTACTATATATTTGTTTTTATTTCCTACATTTTGCAATGGTACAAAATGTTGGTAATTAAAATGTAAAGAATTAAAAAAACACATGTAAAGATTGAACTGCAATAAATTAGATAGTGTTTGGTTCAGTTAAAACACTAAAAGAGCATTGTATGCTGGATTTGATGATAATTGATCTTATTGATGGTGTGCATTTTTTTCTGACTTAATTTAAGTAACACATCACAGTACTTGATAGTCACTACATTTCCATGGTTACCTGTAGTTGTCAAAAACCCAGGAGATGTACGTTTTGCTAAAAAGTACATACTCGTCATATTCAGTACAACTCGAGTCAGAACCTGAAGAAAAAATTGCAATCTTGACCCACTTCTTTATAAAAATGGGTTTAATTTTATGAATCATATTAAGCTTGCATTAAGAGAGAAATAAATAACTTAAGTTGATACAACTTCTAAAATAACTGGAATATTAAATATTTACATGCAATTAAAATGGAATTTGATCAATTAGGTTTCCTAAATATTACTGGAATGCCTCTATAATTATCAGTGTTGGTTTGGTCAGTAGGATGCTGAAGCCCAAACTAATGAAAACTTCTATTATCCACACTACAAAGATTTCAGTGTTTAGCTTTAGGTTATGACTGATACATGAATTAGACATGAGGAAAGTTTACTGGTGTGTGTGCTATTGAAAATCAGGAAGTACCGTTTCTCCCAATTCAAATCGGTGCTTCAGGTCACTGCATATGCATCCTGCAAATTCATGCACTCTAAATCAGTACCAGAAATGTGCAGAAAGTGCCCACTGAGACTAAATCCAATTTTTTTTTTCTTTTTCTACAAGTGAATTCATCCTCATGTGTGATTAATAATTTGCCCTGTATTGCGAACAAGGCATATTCTCAGCATCTCCATTCTCCCTGCTCAGTCGCTCACCACGGATCACTTCCTGCAGTTCCTCATTGAAATGATTTTTGAATATGTACACTTGTGTGTGTGTATATATATATATATTACAATTTTGCACCTATCTTTATTGACACATTGCTGCTTAGACAGTCATATTCACATCTATAAAGTCGCACACTATTCCACGACACCAAAAAAAGGTCTTTTTTTTCTTTTTCTTCTGGTGGCTTCTGGGTGGGCAGCGGTGCAAGTCAGTCAACTCATTCGAAGCCGAAGGTGCAGAGCTGCGCAGCAGAGATAGCACGGCCCAGACAAACGCATCCACAGACACGCAGCTGAATACATTTCGATCCCACATCGCCAATGACCTCAGCTTTGCTTGTGACCGAACTTCTCTGCCGTTTAACTAGAATGGAGGGAAGAAGAAAACCTCTGCTACTCTGAATTTATTTAACTCTTATGTTTGTTTGTTGAACACATCAAAAAGTACAACTTGAGTAATAAATTTAGCTACTTTTTTTGGGAATATTTGTCCGGCCACATTGGTGCACTTTTGAACTTTCCTAGTCAGAATGCTTTTAGTATTAGAAAGAGATGTCACAGGATACTTATTCTGCAGATTACATTATTATGAATATCACAGTGCTAAGCTTGACCTCAACTAGAATTGTTCAATATGGAAAACCTTTTGAATGTTTTGTAAAAGTTTTTACAGGGTAGAACCCTGTCGTTTTACTGTTGCATGGTAAAATCAGACTTATTTCTTATGATCCTAAATAAATTTCAATTGCTAAATCTGCTCATGTCCTTAAATAAGAACATTGCTGTAATATTTTACAAAGATTCCAGCGATACAGCCAATACTTCTGAAGTATGCACCGACTGCAAAATGTTGACTGCTTTGGTTTCAGTCCTAACTGGACATTTTCTTTGTGCATTTATTGAGTTGTGTGTCGAAAAGCCGATAAAAACGATATGTGCACATCAATAATTTATGATCCCCGAGTCACATTTCTGGTAGTGGATTAATATAAACTACTGTGGCAGTATCATCCACAAATAGACTGATCTGGAAAAGTATGTCACCCACAAACAGACACGTATGATCCAACCTAATCGAGCTACAGAGAGACCCCAGACCTTCCAAACCATGATTAAGTACTTTATTCTATATACTCTGTAGGTAATGTGTTATTGATCAGTGGAGGGGCATCATTTTGCTTCTTCTCTTCTGGCAGGTCAGGGCTACATTAGATAGAGCAGCAGTGGGGTTCAGGGATTCACAGCTTGGCTTGGGGACACCACAGCAGCGTGCCGAGATTAATGTGTTAACGAGGTTTGCTGAGCCTAAAGGCATCTTAGGCTCAGGGGGCAGAGACCGTGATATGAAAATGTTTTTCTTTCCATCGTTCAACATCAACATAACTCATGACGAAGACAGTCCACCAGAGGTTGCTGTGTTTAAATGCAGTTTTTGGAAAGAATGGAATAACACAAAGGCGTGAGCTAGAAAAAAAAAGCTGTGTCCAGTTTAACTAGTTGGTTCAATTAATGCAATACGGTTGCTGGATGATTAAGAAATCCATAACGTATACACTGTGTAACATGTTTAGCGTAAATATTCCTACTGCTTTAAAAAAGTATATTGCTGTGAAACATCCTTGTATTGCTAATGAAGTACAGTTTCCTGACTTGCACTTGGTGAAGATGGATGCAACAACATCCCCACATCTGACTTCTGATAGGTAAATATCAACACTTTTAAGGTAAATGTTGCCATATTTCAGATTCAGAAATCCTAACAAATAAAAATGGGAACTACGCAAAGTCTGAGACTTTGAGGTTCCAAACCCTCAAACCCAGCGTCACAACTCCGTCCTGAGTCTGGTCGTCTTATTGGTGCCTAAACAAGACGTCTACAGGAAACCGTCTGTAGGAAGTCGTCTACTCAACACTGAGAAGGGGAATAACTCTTTCCAGATTGTCTGACCTGCTGGAGAGATATCAGTTCACCACGGTGGACAGAACTCAAGGAAAGAGGACACAGTGCCGAGAGAACGGCATCCCATCCAACTTCACAGTTGGTCAGACCCAGGTTTTGATATGGCTGACACCACTGCACAAAAGTCCCCCCACTCCACCAAGAACATTTCACTGCAACACTGTGAGACAAATCCCAGACTGCCAATACCAAGAAAGTTGGCCAAAACGTCTAATACAGGTACCAACTACAGTACCAACTACACCAATACCAACTACAGGTTGGTAGATTTTTTTTTGAATAAGCTAGAAACGCAAAGAAAAACTGGTGAGTTTGTATTTACTTGCTTGTGCAGAGCTTTGATTGTAACTATTTACCGAACGAAAGGTGAACCTTTGCAGTCTGAATGGTGCTAACTTGCCGAGGACATGTATTCACATGCTGCCAACTGAGCTGCTTTAGTGTCCTGCGGGGAACCATTTCTGTGCAAGCTGGATTCAGGGTTAGACATCGGCCTATTTGTAGGGATCTCAGAGGAGAAGAGTGAACTCCAGCTTAGCTTGAACGTGTTGGCGATCCCCATTGGAAAATAACATTACATTTAGGCTAGGTGAATCAATGGCGAGTTTCCAAATAAATTTAGTTCGTAGTTTTTAATATCTGCTCCCAAGTCCCATATCAAGCCAAAGTGAAAGAGAAAAATAAAGTACCACAATAGTTGTTTATTTGCCATCTGCTACTCAATTTGTCTGAGATTGGAGGATGCCTATTGTGAACTGCTCAGGATAAGTTGAATCTCTGTTCTGCACAAAAACCCATTATGCCTGAAGGGAATAGACTTCGTGTATGTGCAACATTTTCTGTTTTTGAATTCCCAGTGTGAAGCATGTTTTCCCAGCATTCTGAAAAGTTGTTTTGTGGCATTTAAGCCTGCAGACATGACTATTTCAGAATAGCAGCTTATGTATGTGCTACGGAGATGTTTCCACTCAACCTATCATGCCATAAGAATGCTGCCATTTTAGCTCAGACGTGGCTTCTTCTTACTCTCCATAGAGTTCACTCATCTCCTTTTTCCACCCTCAGTGTGCCGTGCCCTCTGGAGGTTTTAACTCTTGGTTGAAAATGCGAGTGAGTGATTTATCTGCGGCTGCCGTCTCAAAAAAGGTGAGCGCCCAGCTTCCTTTGGTCTCACTCTGGCAAGTCACGCAGCTTTGACCTCGTCACAGTTAAATGATCGATTTCTATTCCCTGGACTCATGTTTATTTTAAAGGCCTCTGTGGTTCATTACCCATGAGAACACAGCTCCGTGCTCGGATGCTCATTAGGGTTGATGCTGGAGCTATATCTTGAGAACACGTTTAAATCTCAATCGTTTTCTTTTTGTAGTTTCCTGTCTACACTGGGACTTGAATAGACTATATTTTAAACCCTATTCTTAAGTAAGTCTGTGAAATAAATTTCAAATGTGACATCCGTTTGATTTCCACTTCACGATCCATATCAGATGACCACGGTGGAGAATCGTAATGCCAGCAGACCAGCAAGCACGTTGCTTTCTGGCTCATCTCTTTTGGCTCCGTGTCGATCCAGACTGGAACCCTCGTTAGTGCAGACGAGTCCCTGATCCATACATCCATCTCCAGCTCCATTGAGAACCCGTTGCTTAGACGCAAAGGAGCCGACTCCCGTTCTGGCCTCTTTGGTTGGGACGAGAGCCTGAACGGAGATTCAACTGATCCTCATCATTTCGATACAGGCGTCCTCCTTTCTCAGACGACTGCAGATGTCTTCAGGGCTCACTGGAGGTAATGGCCTGTAAACGTCAGCAGAACCGCATCATTTGTAAAAAGTCAATGACTCCATGACTACATGACTACAACTTGATTTACTATCCAATGAACACGACAAGCACGATTGGGGATGGTTCTAACGACTCGCCCAAGACATTCTCTAAGGCTTTCTTTGGACTTTACTTTTTAGATGATTTTCAATCTGTTTCCTGGCCACGTTTAAAATATATTTTTTATTTGGTTGAGATGTTCTGATTTCATTTCAGGTGGTTTACAGTCCCAATCAAAGTGTTTTTAAATGTTAAGTATTGGGATTCCCTGACTAAACTTGACTTTTAATCAGAAGTTATGCTAGACTTTTTTGTTATTTTGACTGATGCAGTAAAAATAAATAATGCAGTTGTAGCTTTACCCTTCAATTTTATTTAAAAAAAATTAGAATAGCATATTCAACCATATTTAATTGACATTCAGTGTAATTAATATTCGATCCCAACAAGCTGAACAGAGAATCACAGGATGCCGTCGTGCAGATGAATACATGTAGCTTCTTAGCACTTTGCAGTTACAAAAACCACTGTGACACCGGTTACTACATGCAAACAAGTTAAAAGATTGCATTTAAATTATGAAGGAATCAGCTGCTGTTGTGTGAACTTTCAGTCTCACAACTTCCTCCTGGATCTGAATAATGCGCCTCCCTCACCCTCCATATTCAGGAGAACTCCAAATTAAATCTTCTCGGATTTACTCTCCGATTGTATAACATCATTAGTTGCCTGTAATGCAAGTACTGGCATGTTCAAATGTTACTTTGAAGTGCTGTGAAACTATACAATACATTAACTCACTTACCAATGACGCTGCAGACACCGCAGCCTCGCCAAGCTTCCTGCCCATTTCCCCTTTTCTTGATATTGATAGATGTCAAGAAAACTCATTCCAACCCAAGTTGCACTTTTGAAAACCACTATTATGTCATAATAAAATACCACTTAGATTGAGCGTATCTGCATGTATTGGTTCTCGACACAGCTACATCCATCTTTAAGTTTACCTTTTTACTTCTGCTCTGTTTCCATTCAGAGCACTTTGCTGAAGTGTGTAGTTGTGAACATGTCTATTCTGATTTGATAGGAGTTGTTAATAATTCAGTTTGTAAGAAATTTCAGTGAAGTTCTACTGAAGCATTTGCATGCAAAACTTGGAAAAAAAGATGGTTTTCCTGCTTGGGAGACATATTGGATTATTACTTGTGTTTATGCAGTGAACTAATCTAGCAAAGCAGGTCAAAAATGAAGGTGCATTCAAGGGACCTTTGGCAGACCCTCACTCTCTTTCACTGTGATAGTAATCTAGAGTGAATCACTGAATTAAAAGATTTACAAGCCATGCAAAAGAAAATGTTAAAAATGCAAAAAATATCTTTGCTTTAATGCACTTTACAGAGCTTGTAAACATACGTGGAACTTATTTCAATTATGTATTGGGCTAGTTACAACTTAGGCGGTATTCCTACATTATTTCCAAATCACTTGCAGATGTAAATAATAATAAAAAAAGATAATTTGGACAACCTTTAATGGAGGTCACATTTTATGCAGATATTAATATTGATTCTCAAAGAGCTACTACTTTAAATCATTTTGATCATTTTTTTAATAACTCAATTTTAGATGATCTTGAAGCATTTCCAGCCTGACACTTTTTCTTTAGCCCTCAATTTTAAACTTTTTGCGATTTCTAATCAAATTCTGAAGGGAAACTTGAAAAACCTTCACAAAGCCAAGAGAATTATTGATTGAGATCACCTTAAAAAACCTGCAGGCAAATGGGGTGCAGGGGAGAGTGATTTAAAACTTTTGCACCGTTTTATAAACTCACTTTAATGCATCACAGATCAAAAGGGGCACCTAAGGATAAAAAAAGGGAAAGAAAATCTCTTTAATTGCTGACTGAACTATAATTATGTGTGTCTTCCTCACATATCAAAGAGTTTTTCCTCAAATATAGAAATATTTACTGACGGTAAAAATAGAATAAATTGCTGTCTGGGTTCAAGAAGGAAAATAAATGCCTGGAGAAGCAAATGAAGAACATTTTTCCTGGAGCCAATTGCCGGTTTTGCATATTGAATAACTTTCATATGAAGCATGAACATCTCAAGTCACAATGTAATTTCAGTTGCTTTCTACTGGTGTCCCCATGTTAATAAGTGCTCTACTCGGCACATTAGAGTATTTAAGGTTTGTTAGGACTGAGCCTCATAAACGTGCAATAAGTTTGTTTCTAAAGCTTAGTTTGTGGCTGAAGAATAACAGGAAACTATTTTACCCATATTGATTGTTGCGCTTTCATTAGAAGCGATCGCAGTTGGATGTACACGCTCCTGGTTGCTCGATTACTCAGGTCACGAGGGATCGATCACTGAAACGACAAGAGCACCGTGCTTATTCAACCCTTTTCAGCTCACTTTGGATGAAAAGGTTAACTATATAAATATTGGATTTCTCTGAGAAAATCATGTTACAGCGGCCTGTGGCAGGCGGTCAAAATGACTACAGTGGAGTCATTTTCAGAACATACCGAAAACCCCTGCCTGCTGATCCGAAGAGTATGAAACATCAACCTGTTAAGTAAAGAGAACCACAGTTCTGCTGCTTACTAGTTATTGCATTTTTGTAATTTAAAGAGTAAAATATTCCCAGGAACCTAAGAGAATGACTGCACTCCAGCTTTGCAGTGATGCCTACTTCTAAGAAAGGTTGATGTAATGTTACGATCTTCCTTAATAACCTTTATTTTATTACGTTTTAAAACAAATGTCTTTTTGCCATGCTGGAAACGGGATGTACTGAAAACCTCACACATGTGCAGGCTCATAAAGCTGGACGCATGGTGGGGGTCTTGTTTATATTTTCAGCGTGGCTGCCAGTCCAAATCTGCTTTTCAGCTCTGCTGCTACTGCTGTCTTTCTTGACTAAAAAGTCCAAAAGGAAACGGGAAAGAAAAATATCCTTTTTGCTTCTTTTTGAACCTCCTTTCATAGTAGAAGCAGCATATTGTATTGTTAACCTCAAATCAGGTTAGATTTTATTGCAACTTTTCAATTTATGCAGTTAACCTAAAATTCCAAATCCAGCTAAACACACAAAGTAACACAGAAAAATTAACGAATGAAAAGTAAAACTACTTGTAACACAATATCTATTAAGAAGACATTTTGTTTGAGACTAATTATTTATCCCTACATCAGATTTTACCTCCCACTCCAGATTAAGTTGTCAAGGCTGCCCATTCTTCTCTCCAGCAACACTCTTGAGCTCATTGTGAGATCTAAATGCTTGTCTTCACTGCAGAGTATTCACAGTATATTATCCCTCCAGCAAGTTCTGCATCTTGCACCGGGTCACCTCCCAGAAGTACAAGACCGAGTCATTGCCGTCAGGCGGCGACTGGGAGGCATCGTAATCAGATGCACGAAAAAAGCTCAGCTGTCTTCTTTCAGTCCACAACTGAATTGAAAAGGCTGAAAACACGATATAATGTGTTTGTGTGCGAGATTTTGAAATATATATATATATCTTTTTTAATTGATAGAATCTAAAATGTACTTACTGAATGATTTAATTTAGTTTGTTTGGAAATGAAAGTCTCTGAGTCGGCTAGTTAGTATTCAAAACTCAATCCCTAAATGTACCACTATTTCTTTACTCATGAGTATAATATGTGTCTGCAAGAGTACACAGAAATACTTTCTCATCTTTCAAAATTACAGCCACTAACTTCAATGTTCTCTGTATAGCAGCAAAAGAAAAAGGACACAGTTTCCTGATCCTTTTTTTAAATTTTTTTTTTAAGTGTTTCATGCATTTGCATTCAGCACCTTTAAGATTCCATATCTGTAAATAACAATCAATGCAACCAATTTCCTTCAGAAGCCTCCTAATTAACAAAAAGAGACCACTCAGAGTGGATGAATTCGGCTGTTCAGTGAATGCCTCGGAGGTTTGTTTGAGAACTTTAAAGAACAAACCGAGGTTAAAATTGCGGAGGTGTTTGAAGCGGGGTCAGGTGAGGGATTTTGTTGAATGTAATTGTCAAGTGTTCACTCCACAAGGGAAACGTGGTGAGAAGAATCCTAATGGAAAGACACCCGGAGCACATCCTGTTGAAATTATAGAAAATCTGGTTCTACAACACTTTTTAAAAATATTTTCATTATTTAAAAAAAAAAATATTATTCCTCCACTTCACAATCATGTGAAGTGGAGGAATGTTGATCCGCTGATACTATGTTGATCCGTCACATAAAAACGTAATAAAAAAGATTGAAATTTGCTTCTAAGATGACAAAATTAAGAGAAAATCTGAACAGGAGTGAACACTTCTGGAGGGAAATGTATCATTTAACAAGAGTCAGAGCAAAGCTTAATTTATTACAGTTAGAAACGATTGACCAGGCCCAGAATCTGCGTGCAGAGATGGACTCAAACCTGAACCTTCAGAGACTCTTAAGGACAATTGCATCTGACCAATAAATCTAGTTTTATTACCACTGGTCAGATTGGGAATGAGCACCAGGTGACTTTCTTTCACCTGAAGAACCTTTCTAGGATTAAAGGACTAAATTCCCAACAGAATCTTGTGGAGCCCATCCATGCATTTATGCATTTATTTATCACACTGATTACTGCAATGACGTTTTTATAGGTCTGAATAAAAAAAAAAAAGACAGCTGCTGCTTGTAGAGCACATCACCCCAGTTCTGAAGTCTTTGTACTGACTCCTTGTAGCTCAGAAACAAGACTTTAAAATATGTTGTTAGTTTATAAACTACTGAATAGCTTACTGTAGGTACCACAATACGTTAATGATATGTTGTCATGTCGTTGACCTTCCAGATATTCTGTTTCTAGTCTGCTCTGCATTCTCAGAATTAAAACCAAGCATTCGGTTTCTTCCTCTAATCTGGAACAAATGTCCAGAAAACTGCATGACAGCCAAAAAACAATGTTCCTTAAAATAAAGCTCAGCAACACATTTGTTTAGAGTTGCCTTTAGCTATTAATAACTGGAAAATCAATTAATTCTGACCTTGTTGCTGAAATCTGGTTTACAGATAAACATGACTTCACTTCTCATTGTTTCTAATGGGCATGAAAAGGGTTAACTGTGCCACAACAATTACTGAGCCATTACTTAACCCCTTTGAGCCATTAAATCCAGTTTCATGACCTCTTGTCGGATTAGGCACGAGCATCAGTTAAAGCCCGGGAGTCTTTTACAGCAGGTCAGATTACAATAATAATCTGCTTCCAGGATGGAGCCACGTGTTGAAGAATATGTACGAGTTCTTTAATAATCATCCATGTCCTGTGGCAGGAGGGCGCAGCTTTTGCTTATCTCATCCGTGTCCCGTCTGCTTCCCACAAGTCACACCAGGCACTTCATTTGTTAAAGCCGCGGTGGCCTTGACAAGGGGAGTCGGATTTGAAATAAATCATATGGTTCTGACAGCACTTTATGCTGAACACCTCTGTATTTCTATAATCTGCTATGCAAATTAAAGACCCACTTTCGGAAATCACCGCTGCCGTATGGACACGTGCGGAGTAAAATGGGGCCGCGACAATATGGCGCGCCGCCGATTAAAGCCGAAACTCTAACTTTTAATTGACTGTAAAACTTAATAGGGGGATATTAGCAAGTCAGCGAGCCGGTCCGCTATCACAACTCGCGTTATCGCCACGTTTTAAATCAGAATTATCCCTGGGTTAATGTCTCATGCAGCAGAAATGACCCCGGAACGCAGTATTTTCTTAGAGTTTATGAAGTATGGAATAGTGCATGTATCGATTTTGATGTTTCATACATAAATAGACATCATAAAACACCAAAGTAGCTTGTAAATGGGTTTGTTTAGACCGGGGGTCTTGTAAAAAAAAGCATCTGTCATGGTAATGTGCTGCAGCTCGGCATCTTGATGTTGATGTTGCTTGTAATTAATACAAATTGCAAGAGTATTGGTTAAACATGGCTTTGCATGGTCTTTACCTTTTAGTTAGGAACTGCAACACTGAGCATGTGACCTCAAAATCTTTGCTCCATAAAGCCGACCCATAATTGAAAAGGCTGTAAAAACACCTAGTAAGCTTCACCATACTGAACGATCACCTCTAAGGAAGAATCGATAAGCTTTGTCTCGTTTGTCACTTCTGCATTTCCCCTCGCCCCCGTGTCCAATCCACATTTCATGCTTCCCTCCTGGCTAATGGAGTGTTGATCTTAAAAATGGTCCAAGATTCAAAATGACCAGGTTCTGTGCCCTACAAGGAAATCGGCCCATAAGGCCTGATGCTGAGATGCGCCCTGTAGGAGCTGCTTCTGCAAAAATAAAACAGCCCTGCAAACAAGCACACAAATGTGCGCTGCTGTGCAACAACATTTTTTCTTTCCTAGACTGTAACATAACGGCACCTTGACCGATCAGCCTTTTTCCTCTCAATTTGCAGGTCTGGAGGTGGTGATGGTAGTTCTGCTGCTCAAGATGAGAGAGAGACAAGAGAGAGTGGAGTGTGGGAGAGAGTCATTTCACTGCTAGTTTGTCAAAAACCTCCACAGTCAATCTTGTTCTCATAAGCCTGGAAAACTACATAAAAACTCCTCTCCGTTACCTTTCGATTTGTCATCCTCCCTAACAGAAAGCCGGACCCTTTCGTTCGGTTTAAAACCCGGCACGCAAAACGACGGCGTTTTTAAAAATTTTATTTTTCAAGGAACTCGCGCGGAAGTGTCACATCAATCTGTTGTGACGGTAATTCGTCACTGCTGCTCAAAACTACACTAATCTCTCGTTTTAATTAGCCGTTGCTCTCTCATGCCAGCTAAAGCGTTACAGTGATACGAGTGGACACGCTAAATGCTTTAGTGCTGTTCGCTCGGTGAGCTCTGCGAAGCACGTCTTGCCCCGAATAGCTCAGCGGGGAGGCTGCTAACTGTCTGACACAGAACATGATGTTTTTTTAAACAGTTCCCTCATTTGCATTTTAATTCGAGGGGGAAGGAGAACAAATGAGGCACACAACATATTGTAAAAGAGCGCGGGATGAGAGAGGCCGGCTCACACAAGCGCACGCAAACCACCCCACACCACACCTGGATCCATATCGAATCGGTTTATCTCTCGGTGTGAACCGGATTCAGAAAGCGTGACAGCTAGCAGTGAGCTGAGTGTCCTGGTTTGGTCTGTATTGTCCTTTGTCAATAATTAGATTTGGGTCGAGCTTTAAGTCATTTAGAGAACTAGATCTTACACATGACCGACAGACGAAAACAGTCCTGATTGTGAGCATGATTTCAGATATTTAAAGCAAAGCCTTTTAAAAAAAAATCTGTTTACTCAAATGGTGCTGCATATATTGATACTAGAATAGTCAGTGCAATCAAAAGCTGCCGCATTTTGAATGTCTGAAAGAAATATATATCCTTCAGTGATTGTTGTTGGTCAAAAGTGAGCAGAAGAAATTATTCAAAGGCTCAATTGGATTTCAGTCTGGACTTTAACTGGACTGTTCTAAAACAGAAACCTGTCTATTGCTGCTCTGGCTGTATGTTTAGGGTCCTTGTTCTGTTGAAAAGCAAACCTCTTCCCTTGGTTCACATGTTTTGCAGCCTCTGGCAGTACTACAGCATATTTAACTTTTCTTTCTGTTGAAGAAAAGCACAATGCTGCCATCACCATGTTTCATATTCCGGATAATGTGTAGTGTTACTTTTCCATGTAGCATTTAGTATGTAGACAAAAACTTTCTGATTTCTTACCACGTTTCCATCAAGACCAGATTTGTGTTCTGCACAACTAATAGTTTTCTTGACTGATTAGCAGTAGATCATAGAAGCTCCTTTAACTCCAGGTGACATTTTAGTAGGCAACTGTGGTTCAGTGGGTGAAGTAGTTATCTTTCCTGTCATAAATTGACTGTGCCAAGAACAGAAACCTGTTTGTGAGTGAGAGTGGATGAATGTGGCTCTAGTGTAAAGTGCATTGAGCGGTAACCCTGATTAGGAAAGCACTATATTAAATCAGACTATATACCCAGTCTGTTGGTTGAGGTTGATGAGCTTTTCTTGGTTGGCTTACTGCTGTGCAATAATGCTTTTTACTTTACTGCATATCTGCTTTGTTGTTTTATGGTGTAGAATAGGAATCTCAAACTCAGACTGGAAACAATGGAGTTTGAGTCGGGAAGAGTCTGGATAAATCAAAGTTCCAAAATGTCTTCAGGCATTTGATTTTAAGATTTTTTGTCCCTCGAAACGGTAACTGTTCTGCCCAGCATAACCTTCTACAGCTAAGCTAAGGTGTGTGTTGCTTATTTTTCTTACTACCAGAGAATGTGTCTGATGCCAAGTTCACTTTCTGGCCTAGGCTTTTTCACTGCATTTCATTTGCATTCTTTTGAAGGATATTAGTGGAGAAGGTGTCTGCAGATATATGGAGAGTGTCTGCAACATGTTGGACAGATTCTGCCTTTAGCATGAAAAGGGAGATTGGTCAAAGTGTTTAGGTCTACAGAGAACATTTCAGAGAAATAGTTTGTTTTATGAGTTTTCTGTATATTTTATTTTTAAAAAAGCATCTAAAGAATTAAAGGACTTTGCTCTTTATATAAACATTAAACAGGGCACTGAGTGTCTGGTCTACATGCTTGTATCCTTGAGTATAAATAATACGTATTCAGAGGGAAGGCAACACTTTTGATGCTGTTCCTTCGCATTCATAACAGTCTTTTAATATAATTTCAAACACTTCTATTTATTTTCATGCATGCATATTTGTAATACTTTTCCCAACAGCAGAAGCAAAACTTATAATCTCAAGCTCAATGTATAAAAAAAATAAAATAACGGAATCTGCATAAAGTCGAGGCGGGTTTCATATGCAAAAGTAATCAGAAACTTATTTACATGCGGCTCCACCTTGATCCCTCAGTGTACCAATTACAGAACAAGATGCGCGTGTTGAAATCCTGCCAGAAATTCCCCTTTTTGAGATACTTGTTTGGACAGAATAAATGTCTGATTCTTCAGGCAGGTAACAAGCAAGTGTTTGAAGACTGTCTGTCCGCCTTGCTGTAGTTTGTGTCTCACAAACAAACAACCACGGTAATGATTTTGACCTGACCTCACTTTAACTTGCTTAATCTTTAACTCACACACACGCGTTCACACATATTGTTTATCAGTTCTTGGGGATAGATTCAAAAGTGTTGAAACTGGGGAGCAGGAGGTCACTGGTGATCAAGCTGAAAGTGCATCATCTTCTAAATGCACACTCACACACACTCTTTTACCTCTTAAAATGCAATTAGAAGTTCCTGTGTAGCTTTGAAGCCAAGGAAACTCTCTATACTCACCAATCATTTATTGAATAAAACTGGCTAATTGCTTGCTGACACAAATTGTGAATCGCCTGGCAGCACTGTAATATATTTAATCATCTAGACCTGGTGGAAGACGATATGATGAATGACCAGCTGACATAACCCGCAGCAAACTGGTACTTTCAAAATGTATACAATAAAGTGGCCTATGGGTATAAAATATATATTAGTTTTCTTAGTAAGTCTTATATTTGGCCTTGGACAGTTAAAGGATTACTAAAAGCTCTTTTGTGTCACTGATTCTGTGTCACCATGTAGCTTGAACTGAAGACTCAGATCTCATCAAAGACTGTGCTCACAACAGTGATGAAACAAATGTCACAGCTCTCCAGTGAAATCAGACTTTCAATGACCTGAGCAAAACGCTGTTTTTTTTCCTAATTTAATTACTCTTTTGGCCAAATGGATAAATAATTTCCCTGACCACCGACGCACAAAGCTCCTGTCAAAGTCGTTCTGAGTAAATGTTATCATCTGTCACCAAAGAGAGAAGTTGCCTGCAGCAAAGGCAAAAATGGAGACAAAATATGATCTCTCTACAAAAAGCCCGGGGCAGGCTGAAAACCCTGGAGAAGCGCAGTTTTACACAAAGCTTAAATCAGGTTTATTAATACCAATAAGTGTCTCAGTCACACACATACATCTGCTGTCTTTCTTACTCAGCAAAATCATACATGTCATGATCAAGTTGATATCAATTTTAAGATGTATGCCACATACTTGTGGCCTGATCTACAAAGATTTCAAATATGGACAAATAATATTAACAATTATTACATGACGTAAATCAGTGGCCGATCAAGGAACGCCGTCTCCTGTCAAATTGCTTCAGTGCAATACGCAGCTCAGTATTGGTTTGTAGCTATTCCTGAAGTGAGTGCGACAAACAGAGAAGAGAAGAGCCCGCCTGCATGCAAAATCCCACCTGCATGCAAAATGCAGGTGGGTGGTAGAACAGCTTGGACACTCAACGTAGTGGTATCGGTACAATTATGTGGTGAGTTTTCTTCATCAAAGCTAAGGGACTCACCTTTCTGCTAAAATGTAATATTGTTTGCAAAGTTGCCACCTATTTAATAAAAATGTTCTCAGACCATTTACAGACTTTGTCACTTGGCGTAGCGCAATCAGGTTCTGTTCATAGAAGATTGGAAACATAAACGGTCTGCTTCTGGAAGTCGTTTTCCTCATTTGTGGCTTTCACACCTTCACTCCGTTCATCTCATGTCAACTTGAGTTAATGAAATCTCCCACTAATTTCTTTTGAAGAAACGCCTGCTGATACGAGGGAATTCAGGAATAGCATTGACCTAGAACAGGAATAAAGAGCCGAGTGGCAGGTGTTACGGCAGGTGGGTTGTTGACAAATGCTAACTGACAGAGAAATTCCCATAAAATCAATGAAGCAAAAGACACAAATTAAGAAAATTTATCTTGGTCTTTAAAGGCGAGATAAATATCTGCCTAAGTATTGACTGATATATAACTACCTAGAAGAGGCTTAATGATTAAGTCCCTTTTAACATGAAAATTGATCAGAAGCTTCCCATATAAATGAGGCCTGAGGCCTTTGCCTTTATGTTCATTACCTGGCAGTAGTTTCATTTAATGTCCCGTTTGAACAGTAAAGAGATTTTTCTGGCCATGTATTCCAACATTTTTCTGGATATAAAAGTAGTAGCTGCAGGAGATACCAGCAGTAATTATCCTTTCCTTTTAGAGGAATGCTTTTTGCATAAATTTACCCCAAACACTTGCCGTTAACCATTGGACAGTGATTTGAAATCAGCTGACGCCGTTCCATTGTCAAGTTCAATAACTTTCTAATTATTCATGTTAATTTATCAAAATATCCGAGGATATTTAACAAAGTGCACACTGAAGGGATGTTTGAGCTGATTGTTACTCTTGGCATTCAATGTCTGCACTATAAATGCCAATAGTGTTTTTTAAAAAATTTACAATTCTGTGTTAATGTAGCATTTTAGCAATTTTGCTTTTTTTCTCCAATCTTACATTCAACAGATGAAGCTATTAGGTCTAATTGCAACGGAGAGCTACTATGATTGTGTTGTCTTAACAAAACAAATAAAACAAACGAGAGATAACATTTAGTGCAAAAACATCTCGAGGGAAACAACAAATTTAAAATAATTGGTCCCTTCACTCATGAATACATGTTGCACCCATTCTGACCTCCATAATCTTCCAGATTCTGAAATCAGATGTGTAACATTTGGAGTAAATGTTTCCTGATTTTGGTTAGTTAGAATGTTTTTTTTTTCATATCTTTCTGCAATGTTAGAAGTTCACATAACCCACACAGGGACAAATGTGTTAAGTGTTGTGCTGTACCTTATGAAATAAATGGTATCATTAAAAAAAGAAGTTATGTTGAAATGCAATAGTAAAATGCGAAGATATTAATGCTTATGTGTACCTGGGTTTTCCAAACTGATAATCATCTCTAACACCAAAGTCGTTAGAAAGTGCCTTTAGGACTACAGCTTTAATACACTGCTGAAAACCTGTGCATGAGCAACAACCCACAAACCAAACACTGCAACACATTTCATGCTTTTCTTACAACAGTCATGCAATGATTTTATTAACACATTAATCTGTTTTATGCTAGGCTAGATTTATAGCCTATCATATAACAGACATACTTTATTTCATTTATCTGAGGTTTTGATTCCTGCCTGATCCTTTTGAGAAATGGGATTAAACTAAAAATACCTGTTTGCAACATTTTGCTGATTAATTATTTTAGCCAAATAACCACAGACAGTATTTTCTGAAAACATGTGAAACGTTCAATATAAAAACATTCCCATATCTCTGCACAGCTTTTCTACAGGGAATCCTTCGTTCCTGAAATGTACGTCAGATCGTCTCTTTGGGCCGTCCATGTTTTTCTTCCACTTGTAAATAAAAAAGGCAACAATGACTTAATTTTCAATTAACAACTTTCAAGAATCAAAATCAGCTACATGATATTTTGTACATCTTTTTAACAAAACAGGTATTTAAAACCACTTGCTTTCAATTTTCAAGATATTTTTCACACAGGTGCAGGTTCTCACCTACTTTGAGATCATTATCCTGCCCTGCAGTGACTCATTATGAATATTTTGTCAATCCTTTCAAAGTGAGTGGCTGACTCAGAGGCTTCCACAGTCTTTTTTTTTAAAGCCTCAAAGAGCTTTTTAGATCTCGGTATGATGACACCACACATTTCAATAACAAAGTGAACAGCAGACGCTGGATGTCAAATGAGCAAGACGGGCTTCTCTTGTCACTTTGAATTGGACGTTCTAACCTGTGGCACCTAATCAGAAATGCTTGATTCCAATTTATTGATTCTGATGGTGCGATAACACGTGCAGCTACTCTTTGGATTTATTTTCTGTATTTGAATTTGAGGCACGCAATTTCAGATTCAGCCTTCGACACTCCAGGGCAAAACCTAATTAGCTTTTACCGAAATATGTGAACGTAAAACCCTAGGAGAGTGTGCGTCGTCATTTTCCCGTTGAAAATAACTTATAAAATTAGAAATTACATGTTTTTTTTTGTTTCCCCTGACTTCTTTAACTGGAGCTGAACTCGAGTTTGGGCTGCAGGGTTATGTAATGTAGCACAGTGGATATTTACAGGAGCAGGCAACGGCTGCCGCGGTGGCTTAGGCAGTAATGATGGTGTGGAAGTGACAAGCCTGCACGGCCGTATAAGACCGAGATGGGGGGGAAAAAAGTAATTTCTGAAGCATTATCTGCATCTACTGCTCTAGAAGTTGGTCATTATAGTCAAGAAAATTATTAGTAGCTACCTTGAATTGTTTAGCCAGGAAATTAGTTTTCACCGCAGAGTTTGAGACGGTCATGATTTTTTGTTTTACTGCTGTGTGGTTGCTAAAAGTTGGGTATCTTCCACTTCTTTTCTTCTGGCAGCAGCTAAAAATTTCTACGTATTTTCCTGGGATTTGCTTGAATAAACGAACACACAAACAATGCATAACTGTGGTGCGGAAGAAAAACAATACAGGATTTAAAATTTGTTTTGCAAATGACAAAATCCAAAAATTGCATCATGCATATGTATTCAGCTTCGAATAAGTCAACACTTTTTAGAACCATTTGTGTGTGATTAAACCAGCATGTCTCCAGTAAATTTCCACGTCTGCAGAACGAAACTGGTATCTATTCTTGTTTGCTAAAGAACTCGTGCTTAGTCAGAAAGGATTGAGAGCTTACATGTGAACATGAAATTCCAAGTACTGACAGATTCTCAAGCATACTTGGTTCTAGGCGCTTCTACTTTAACATGCTCTGATCTAAGCCAGTCATTGTAGCTTGATGTCTTACCTGGTGAATTTCTGTCCCTGTCTCAAGCCTTTTGTATAGCTCTTAAAATGTTTACTTGGAGGATTACTGTACATCTAACGCAGCTCCATCCATCGTCTTAGTTCAGCTCCTTTTGTGTTGGCGTCTCTCCTTCAGTTTCACCACAGCTGAGCCTCATCTCCTCTGATCAGCTCACCTGTTTCCTATGTCAGTTTCCACCCCAACCTCAGTGTCTGAGCTCCTGATTTTGTTCATTGCTGGATTCTTCCATTACTCTGCCTGATCTATATGACCTGCTCCATACCGTGATGCCCCTGTGTGTTTTTCTCTGCATTTACTTTTAAAGAAACTCTGTTCAGGCTCTGCAAACCACAACATGACATCTTCACAACAACTCTGGCCGACGTCTCTGTCTCTGCAGATCCCACAGCATGATGCTGTCAGCGCTGTGTTTTACCTTAGGAGGTTGTGTTCCAACTAAGGTGCAGCAATCTAAATACTACAGTTCAAGGTCCAACCTTTTCTGTTTTATGGCAGTTGGTCTCTATTTGCTAAATGCCCCAAAAATTGAGAAATTTTCAAAAATCTCTCCTCAGATTAAGAGTTTTCCATGAATTCCTTCATAATATCAAGGAGTTGATATTTTAGGTTTTCTTCAGCAAGTTTCTCGCATTAGTTTGCTGGAGCTTTGACCAATTCGTCTTGTCTTGAGGTTGGGTGAACTCTACTTCGTAACAGTGTGTCTTGTTAACCTTGAAAAATATGTGCATCTCCATCTGTGGAGTAAAACTATGGAACAAATTAGACATTCAATTTAAACAATATAACATTCAGTTCAAAAGCAAGAAACATGTTTTAAATAAGTGTCAGGATGAAGCCCGACGACAGTAGGTTGTAGTTTACTATACATTACTAGTAATGTGTGTGTGAATTTAGGTCTACACATTGTTTTATATCTTTGAAGGTTTTATGGTGATGTACATTTCTATGGTATATAATGATATGAGTATATTATATAAAATGCATTTTTATTGATATATTTTAAGACAGTTTTTCATATATAAAATGTGTAATATGGTGATATGTAGGGCACAAAGTGGATTAGGAGTTAATAAGCTTATATTTCTTTAACTCTTTTTTTAAACTGATTTTTATCGATCTTGTTTGATTTTCTTTTTGTAATTGATTTTATTTTTTTGGTATCCTTGGTATGATCATCTGAACAATCTCAAATTAAGTGTGTGAAAAATGTCTGAGCCGAAAGACTTTCTGGTTCTCGGTCCATCACGGTTTATTCCTTGTGAAATGCCTATCCCCATCGCGCCCCCCCACCCCCCGAGAAACTTTTGCCATTTACAGCAAAGTCAAAGGATAAGTACCCAAGTGGAGAGAAGTACAACTGAAGAGATTTTCTTTTAAAATAAGGAAATGAATCCTCAGCATGTTCCGCTGCTGTGACGAGATTCACAAGGGTGCTAATAAATCATTGCCGACTCTTAACCGCTTGCGAAGGAGCACATCTGCATAGAAAACTCAGGCGACTATCAAAATGAGTTTCCCCAAAGTAGTCAAGTGGGACACGTGCATTTAGATCCTCTGCGAGGATATCCATTTAGATTTCATGCTGTCTTCTCTCGCTGTTTTAAATTCTGTCATAAGGGCGATGACTTTAACTTCTGAAAAGTAGTCTGGAGGGCCAAAGGGGGGAAGAGAGGAATCGCATTGAGTTGAAAGAAAACTGTGAACTGGGAGGAATACTAAGGATCTTGTCATCTCCACCCCTCACACCTAATATAAGACCAAGTGAAAGATCTTTCAAGTACATCTGTGGAGGCTGCAGCGGGCAAGCTAGGAGGAGGGATGTGGGGAAAAGAGGGAGAAATGCTGGGAAAGTGGGTAGACTCTTATTTTTAGTTCAGCAGGAGCAGCTTTTCAGAGAACTAAAAGTTATGTTTGACTGTGATTAGATTATTTCTTGTTGGAGGCTGTGCTGTCAGTCTGACTTTTGTCTCCCATTATGCTGTAATATCGGTGCCATAGTTCATTTCCCTACACAAAGATAATGAGCTGAAGCAGAGTGTCTCACCTGAGGAGCAACTGAAATCTTGCTGTGTGGGTTGCTATGTTGCCTCCTTTATTGCGTTTTAGAGATCTTCCTGCGATCCTTGGCTATAAAAAAGGGGATAGCGGCTGTTTTTCTGATCTTCTCCGGGGTCACTCAGCTCCTCCGTGTTCTCCATGTAGCTTCGGCATTTTCTTTTTCCTTTACTGCTGAATTTAACAATGAACCAAACCGACCCGCTCTTAACGACTCAAACACAGAACAAATTTCCGCCGCTCTCGTTTGCAGAGCGTACCGCTTTGCAGGTAGATTTCTGAGTTGGCTTCTGCTAATTATCTCCCCTTTCAAACAACCCCATCAACTAATGAGTGTCTTCCAGGCACAGCTGGAGTGAAATGTGGCTGACACAGAGAAGAGTTCAATAGCACCGCTCAGGGCACCAAAAACAAACGGCAGAGCAGTGGCGAACAGGCATATGATGTGTAAACAGCTCTGCAGGCAAAATTAATGCTCTACAGTTCAGACTAATGCTGGATAATAAGGAGTTTGTGTTCCAATGACACAATTGTCCTCTATTATGAATTAACAAGCATATTTTCCAGATGAGTGCAATTATTTGAACAATATCAAAAGGATTTCTGTTGTAATTTTCCTGAGAAACTACACCCATTTTAAGCTTTTATTTAGGACCGACGCTTACAACAGGGGCTTTGTTTATCTTCCATTTCTAGAGGAGGAACAGTATTGATTTGTGGACAGCAGAAAACCCTTAATACATCTACATGTTCTTTTACTTCTCATAATGGCTTCCATAGTCCTGTCTCAATCACTGACTGTTTTAACACTCTGGGTTGTGGTGAGGGAACAGAGACGCACAACAGCTGAATATGTTTTTTTTTTATTTACTCTTCCTAACTGAAGAGAAACCTGGTTCACAAAAATAAAACCGGCATATAACGAGCAGCAATTTTTTTTCTCCAGCTCTCAAATCAGTTTTTTTTGTTGTTTTTTTTAAGAAAAGCAACCAAAAAAGTGAAATAATCCCTGCACCCAACCTTGGAACACATTACAGTTGTCAAATTGAAGACCTAAAGAATCAATAAAAGTGATTCATTGGTTAAAGTGGTAAAAGTGGAAAAGTTGCTGTTCATCCAATCAGACTGAACCTGAATGAAAAGGAAGGGTGCCACAGGTGGCGACTGGTTTTATTTTGATTTTTAAGAACATTAAAACAGTTTGTAGTTTTAAAACCAACTACTGTATATGCTAATTTGCGCTTTTTATATTAGAAAAAAGTCAAATAAAATACCAGTTTGTGGTTGCAACATGACAAATCCTGAAAATGTAGGGCATAAATACTTTGCAAGACACTGCATCTCATACAGAATACTCTTGTTTGTAGTTTAATTTTGTGGAAGTGGTTTAAACCTTACAGCTACTAGAACGTTTAGACAGAATCCTTGCATGCAGGTGTGATGGTACTGCTGACAAACAAGTCTTGACCTTGCTTGGGTCTCCCACGTCAAACAGTTGGCACCATATTATAATAAGCCGTAACTCCGTGTTGATAGGCCGCCGTGATGCCTTTGACGAAACCCTGAGATATTTAATGAGTTGGGAAAACTCACGAAAACCTCGGCTTTGGCAGCTGTCAGACTTTCCAACTTCAGCATGACACAAATCCGATTTCATTTCCTGCCGTCTTCACAGTCCCTGTCCAAAGGTGTATATGCTTTTGCCATACAAGCATTTATATATGAACCAATATGTATTTCACTCAGCTTTTGCAGACTGGAAGGCTGAAATATACAATGTTACAGATAGTCCACATTTCCCTCATTGAAATGCTGAGTTTGATGGAGGTTGTCCTTATTTTTCCCATAACATGATTAATCTATAATGTTACCTCAGGCTGTGTGTTTGGTAGTGCAAGCCTTGCTTCACCTCTTCAGGTGCAGACAGGTATTAGTATTCCCTGCACATCTCTGCTTGACATGAATGGATTCTCAACATGTCTCAGGTTTAACCCTTCTCTAAATTGGTTTGGGGGAATTCATATAAAAACAACATCCAGGGTCGCCAAGGCATGCACACACCCCATAGTCCCTTCAAATGACAGACTGTGATGGTGTGATACAAGCACAAGCTTTAATTAAGCTATAAATTAACATACATCTGTTGCAACTGCAGAGCACTTTCCCTGGTCTCAGGGTAGTCCTTCCTGCTAACACCACAGTTATTATAGGATTCATGTATGCCTACTGCTGCAGCAAATGGTCTAATTATGTTGACTATATAAGTACATTTGATGGTGAGCTGCAGGCTCTGTCCAGTTCTTTTATTAGACCAAAGATCCAGGCAATTAAGTCATTTTGCTGTGGCTTTTTTTCTTCCATGATACATCTCATCATGATTCCATGTCCTTTAAGAGAAACAGAACTGCTGCACAGACAAAAAAAAAGACGAGGTAATTTCTTAAATCTAGGCTATTGTGACTGATGTTGATCAATTTGAACCAGCCATTAGGTCAAAAATGATGAGCCATTTTGTTGGGGGTCTCAACAGGAACCTCATCATTCTTTTCAGGGTGCCATTTTGAGATTAAGACAGCAGTGATACTTTTTCAAAGCATGACTAAGAAATGCCAAGATGCTAAAATGATATTATTCACAACATCAGAAGGTTGTGCTAATGACTTTAGTTCACATGAGAGAGAACATGTTTGGTCAATATTAGCCTTCTATCTTTAAACTAACTAGAGGAAGATAATGATAGTTTTGAACGTCATTCAAACCCAGATGAAGGAAATGACCATAAAGGCAGCATTTTAAACAATATAATCTCCTGAATTTGAATTTAATTATGCATTCATAACGACATTCTGACTGTGTGATATAAAAACTCAACGGACTGTAAGAAGTTGCTAAGTTTGACTTTCTATCAGACGTGTGTAGTGAAGGAACTCCTTAAGCAGAACCTCAACAGCTCAAAAAAAGACTTCACAAAAAGAGTTCCTGTGGTTTGAACCAAAAGGCCAGTCATTGTGAAAAGGTTGTGTGAACATCCTTGACACAATCTTGACTCTGTGAAGATAGGGTCAAAATATCTCTACCATAATAGATTTCTTAATAATAAGACTTCTTGCTACTGCTTGATGCCCGTTGAGTTGGTGAGACAATCACCTATATGATCTGGGAGGTAAATACATTTTCAAATGGGACCAAGTATGTTTGGACGACCTTGTTCCCTTAATAAATGAAATCATCCTTTGTAAATACTCAATGTAGTTTTCAAAGATTGTTTTCTCTCTTGTATTAAAAATAGATTATCCGAACATTTTAAATATGACGATTAAAACCAGTTTTCTGCCTTTTTTTTTTAGAAAATGTTTTTTTTTAACAGCACTGTGATTGTGGCATGAGACTAAATTGAGAGCAGGGACTCATTCGAAGGAGCACCAAGACAATCATGAAGGAGTTGTAAGTGAATACAGACATCTACAGATGAGTCTTGTATTAAAACTGTCTTCTTTAATGGTTAGTAACACTTTCTTTTTTTTCCCCTTCGGCTTTCAAGCACCAGATGGGACAGTCTGACTTAATCTATATTGCTCTCCCTGTTACCCTGTCTGTCTTTTCCTCTCCATTGCTCATAGCTATAAACATATATGACTAGTCTGTGTAAAATTCCCCCCATCTTTGCTGTCGTGACCAAACTGCCGTGGTCTCTGTGTCTCTATCTAGGCAGTCATGAGACTGTGGTATGCTGATCCACACTGTAGTGCATGTGGAATTGCACACAGAAAGATGATGATTATTAAAGCATGGATACTGGGAGCTGCACGGGTTGGAATGAACTGCATAATAAACCCTCCAAAAATCTAGAATATTTTACTGGAATCCACAAAAATATATTCTTGCTGTCATTTGGTATACACCCCTACTTATTAATGCATGAAGCTCACCTCCACGAGACATAAAACATGCTGTGCTATTCATTTAAATATCTGTCTATATGCAAATTATAAATAATAGAGAGCCTACATTAATTTTAACATACCTGATGCATTTGGTAATGATTACTGTGATAGAGATTCGACTTAAAAGTAGAAGCTAGGAACTGGAAGCAAAGTTATTTTAATCACTTTTAGTGCCATATTTAGAAAATTGTTTATTATAGTACGTTTAATAAAACATATCAAACTTCTTAGGTATTCCTTATGTGTACAAAGCAAAAGATATGAAAAGACCCTCAATTGAGATTTAATACAAAAACAAGACTTTATAGTTTTCTACATGCACGTCTTCTCAATATAGCAAGATGAAGGGAAAAGGGCAAATTTGCATTAGGAACAAAAACTTCAAGGAATAAGGATTATTTTTGGGGCCCGTGTGAAGTTAGGCCACTTTCTAAAAATGAATAATTCACTGAAGAAATGTTTTCATCATGTTGCTTCATACATGAGTGAAATTAAGGGATTTTTATATCCTCCTTTGGGATGTTTTGAATTTTTTATGCTGTTTTGGACGCCGTTGAAAAGCTAAACCTCAAGGTTAAATCTACTGTGTTAAGAAAATGATAAGAAATCAAAACACTTTCATTATATTTTACCCGAGTCGATGTACGGCTGGGATGAATTAAATATTGACATAAATGTGTCGTCCTTCTTTAGCTGTTTAGGATAATCGGCTATCATTGTGAGGTTATTTCATCCCAAAATGTATTTTGTACCGTTTGACAGAGATAATGGTGAAACAATCTTTTTTTTTTTTAAACAAATGCATCATCTAAAATAACCACTAGGGGCAGCGCTTGATCTTTTAAAAAATATGTTATTTGGCTGTTACTGCTTTATAAACGAAGAAACTTTCATTTTATATAATGGTTTATTCTCTTATGGCTTAAAATCATCTCTAAGAGAACAAATGTTTCAGGGATGAGGTACATTCTTGCGGAAATGGAAAAAGTGCCACAGAAGAAAGAGAAAGTAAATTGTAAACCACTTCAAGTTAGAAGCAAATTATTGAGTCACTTATTTAAGAGTTACAAATAACAGTTAAAAGAAAAATAAACTCATATGTTTCGTTCACAGGAAGCATTCATGTGTCCTGTTCATTCTATTCCATTTTTTATTCCATTGACATGCAGACACAATGGGTTTATTTTTAGAAGTGTAAAGTCACTGGATGAGCCGAAGACGGTTCATCTCAGCATAATTGTTCTGAAGTGCACTTTTGGTGCCGATTAACTAATCAGATGTTGCCGTTTATTTGATGTGCCACCTTGACAGTTTAATTATTCGAGGCTGTACTTTGGCGCATGAACTTTGAAATAGCATTAATAGCAACAAAACTGGAAAAAATAAAATACAAAAATAAATAAAAATCACGTTTGACAATGTATGTATTCCCCTAATATGTCACCCTAAAAAGGCAAATCACCTGATCTATGAGGACACCGGAATCATCATGACATTTAAGGAGTGAAATCATTTATGGATACATATGAATTAAATCCAGTTATTCCCAGGTCTAATTAAATTATAAGCATCTATAGATAATTGTTTTTATTTTATTTAAAACAGCCTGACAGTTTTGGCACTTGATAGAGGAGCTTAGACTGTGGCCTGTCCAATAGATCGTGATGTCTGAATGATTAATAAACTGAACAACACGTCGACTAGACCCCAGAAAACATGTGTAAGTAGGAGCACTTGGTATCCATTTAGCCCAGTTGGATATGAGGCCTGAGCTAGTAACCAAGATACTAACAAAGGATGTGACCTTGGTTCACAACGGGCTTCCTCTATAGGATCATTTAGGTTGACAAAAATACAACACATGTTGGTAGTAAAATGGAAACACGGTCTATTGTGCCTAAAATGGATATGGGAAAAATTGGTTCAATCTGTGTAACATGTTAAGTATTCTGGTATGAGTCCCACTTTATTTTCAGAGCTTTTCTGGCTCAAACCCATTAAGACTGTTAACACAGGGCTATTAGATAATGGTCAGTCCCATATGGGAGCCATTGATTAACCCATTTCCTGCCAATATTTCTAATGTTGGCTGGGAACAGGGAAATGTTGTCCATCATACACTCCAGAGCGCAATAATCCCTTATTACTACAAATAAATACTCAAATAAATACTCAAAAAAGTATTAGAATGTCATATTTAATCATATTTTTATTAAATTATTAACACATTTAAATAAACACAGATGCAAATATATAATCAAGCATATTTATTGTCAATTTTATGTCTAAATTGACATAGAAATAGTTATTCCTTTATTGCTTAGTGGCACAGTTGGACTTCCATAGTTGCATCTGTTGGCTCTCTGTTTCTTCCCAGTGTTGAGAACTGAAGGCGCTGTCCAGCTCGCTGGTGGTGCTGAAAGTTTCTGCTCTGTGCCCACGACTGACTTAACCAAACAATTAAGAGATATTTCCGTTTTTTTATGACATCCACGAGAAATATCCTTTAATTGTAAGATTATGCCCATCGAGAAAGTCCGACTTCTCCCTCTTCTTAGCCGGTTTGTACGCGCAGAGGTGCATTTGTTGGATAAGTGGTGCCCAGATGCAGATTTACAAGCAAAAGTAACGCACAAACAAAGCGATCCCACGATTAAAAGACAAAGTGTGGCGTGAATCCATTTCGCGGACATAGTTGTGTTCATAGTAATGATACTCCGGTTAACTCCGGCCGCCTGCTCCCCGGTAAACTCCATCGTTTCTGGCTTGTGTCACGTCTCGCCTCTCATCCATCAGCTACCGCCGAGGACGGATCGCGGCATGGAAATCCGTTTTTTTCTTCTTTTCCCCTCCTCTCCTCAAGACACACCAGCTGCGCTCCGCCGTTCAGCTTCGATCCTTCACGTCTCAGCCGAGGAAAAAAAACACAAAGCGCGCACTTCTCTCTCAAAAGTGAACTGTTTCCTCCACTTTTCACCTCTTTTGCAACATCTGTGTCGGATTTGGGCTCTCCAGTCAGAAATTCTCGTCTTTTTCCCCCCCCGCCTTCTGCCTGTCACAACCTCCGGCTCTTTTTTATTTGATTTTATTTTTTTGTATTACTATTATTATTATTATTATCGGCTCTCTGCGCGTCTTTCTCCGGCGAGTCCAAATCATTTCTCCCCGGCTCGTCAGGACGGCGGCAGAGTCGTGAAGTCTCCGCAATCACGTGATTGAGACAGAATTGAAGAGCGTCTTTTTTTTCTTCCTCTTCTTCTTCTCTATCTCTCCTTGGTGTGTGTGCCTGTGTGTGTGTGTATGTGAACCTCTATCCGTGTGTAGTTAGAGGGGTGTCCCTCCTCCGTGTTTTTTCTCTTTTTTTCAGCAGCTTGCCATGCTTTAGACGCCGGAGCGCCGGGAGAGAGAAGCGGGAGTGAGAGAGAGGCGCGCCGGGTCTCTCCCTCGCCGGGCTGTACCTGTGTCCTCAGTCCTATATCGGGTCCCTGTCGGTTTCTCCTCGTCCTTTATGGCCACCTTCACGCGGTTGTCCTGATTGTGTTGGCTTAGAGAGAAAGGAGAAAAAAAAACTTAGAAGGAAAGCAATTTTTTTCTTTTTCTTCTTCTTTTTCTTTTTTTTTTTAAGATTTCACACCTGTTTGTTCTGAAGGGAAAAGGACCGCCGTGTTTTTTTTTTTTTTTTTAAATTTTTTTTTATATCTACTGATTGTATTTTTCTTCTCCGGGGGTGTCGCTCCGTTTTGGACAGTGCAGGACAGTCGAGTTGAAAGCTTGGATGAGACGCCTCGCTGAAATACCGAGATGGAGCTGCTGCTGATCTGCTTTTCCTTTTGGATATTGCACTGCAATCCAGCCAATGCGGATTCAATCATTCACATCGGTAAGCGTCGGAGGAAACGTGATGCTCTTAGAGGCAGTTGTAAAGGGAATAAAAAAAGCTCAGCCGACACATGAGATTGTAGTCAGACGGCGTAATACAGTCTAACCAGATCGCCTCCTGCTTTTAACACCATCAAACCTGGTAAAAAGTTGTTTTTTTTCTCCCCCTCCTCTAAATGCCAAACATTTAGTCATGGCTATATTCTTTCTGCCCACTATCTCTTGTTTTTCTGCAGGTATCATCTCTGCATTCTCCCTGGCTTCAGATCAAAAGCCATAATAAGCACATTCGGCCCCATAAATTGCGCTCCGTCTGCATTCAAAACACGGATTACAGTGAGACGCGTTTTAATTAAAGCTTTGAAGAGCTTGACGTCCTTAAGCCAACACACTCAGGGGTTTCTTCTTCTTCCTCTTCTGATTTTTTTTCTTCTTTTTTCGGCCACATCTTGTGCAGCCGACAAGCTTCAACTTTCACCCAAACGTGACTGCAATGTCAAATAACGGAGAGAGAGATGGAGAGAAAGAGAGGGAGAGAAAGAGGTGGGGGACGTCAGCGGAGTTTTAGAGATGCAAAAGGGCATAGAGCCTCTTTGTACTCCAACTTCAAACCAGGGGTATGCAGAGATGGAGGCATCCTTTATCAGAGGATGTTCAAACAGATTCTCTTCAAACATGGCATTAGGCATTTTTTTAATCCAAACAAATCATTTGCATTAAATATTTGCATCCCCTCCCCCCACCTTGTCCTGATCAGATCACAGCGACTGGCCTTGTAATCCCTGATAAAAATGTCAATGTCACTGTGTTCAGATTTCCGTTCTGTCGCTGCTGCTGCTCACAGTTTACTGCAACAGTCTGGCAAGCAGCAGGTGCTCAGTCACTGGCTTAATACAGCAGCGGGACTCCATCCAGATGATGTTGGCTGATGCTTTGCATGGCATTATAGGGTACCCCAATTATATCTCCTGAATTTCCCCTCACAGCGATATGCGTGTGCACTTTTTCAATCGCCGGCCGATGCCATTTTGATCAACAGAGGAGGAGCAGAGGCTGTTTAGAAGCAGCGTGCCTCCTGCATGCAAACCTATAATGCTCAGTAGGTCGTGTGCATTAGGTCTGAACATTTGCTGCTGCGGATAATAGACTCACCACATGAAATGTTGCAGTCTTCACCCGTGGCAGACGGGTCTCAAACTAGATGATGCTGGAGATGAAATATAAGTCGTGTCACTCTGATGAATGGTATCAACAGGTCTGTGAATGATCTGGGATTACATTCTGTAGTCCTGACCTGGCATGGATGCCTTTAAGCTAGACCAATGAAGGTGTGCTGTGGTGTCTGGTGCCCAGATGAGCAGCGGCGCGTTTCAGTCGAGACGGCCCCCATATGCAACATCGTTTCTGTTTCTGTTTCTGTTTCTGTTTTCTGAAACCTTTATATCAGAAGCAGTGTGAACTTCTGCAGCAGTTTGAGCTGCTTTGGTTAATTTGTTCAGACACCAAGTGCCTCAATGAGCCTTAGCCTTGACTCTGTTGCCGGTTTATCACTGTTAATTTTTCCCATTTTTCTTTCTTTAAAGTTGTCAACATTGAGGAAGTGTTGTTTACTTGGTGCCTCACCTGTTACTCACTAGTAGGTGCAACGCTGAAGAGACGATTGCTGTTAATTCATTCTCAACTCAGTGGTCATAATGCTATGTGTGAGAAGTGCAAGTCTACTTCTCGCGCTGTCCGAGCTCCAACATGTTGTTCCTTCTTTGCACATTTCTTACATGACTCCTCGTTTCCTACCAACAGGTGCCATATTCGAGGAAAATGCTGTCAAAGACGATGAGATTTTCCAACTCGCCATCTCAGACCTGAGTTTAAATGATGACATCCTGCAGAGTGAGAAAATCACCCACTCTGTGAAACTTATCGAGCCTAACAACCCATTCCAGGCTGTGCAGGAAGGTAAGACGCCGTCCCTATTCCCTAGCAGCGATATTTCTTATTGGTCTTGGTGACTTTTCTGATGGTCTGGTGGCATCTTAAGAAGGTGGTCTTTGTCTAAATAAGTCTAGTGGGAATCCTGCATCAAGTCTGTTTTGTCTTCTTGCTAAAAGTGTCAAATTTTATTGTATCACGAGTCAGAAAACAAATTAATCGGGGCATCAGGGAGCCAGGAGATGATGACCCAAGGGTCTGGAAGTGTTAGGGGAATGTTTGCATGCAATGTTGCCAAAGCAAGGTGTCTTCTGTGGTTGAAAAGCTAGGTGGAAGCATTGAGTTGGAGCACAGCAGCATGAAGATACGATGAGGAGCTAAAAAAAGACGTTTGAAGATGATCAAATGTTGCTCCAGCACTATGCCACTGAAAATAAGAGGAAAGCATCGCTGGCTTGCTGTGCTTCTTTGAATAATGAGTGTCGCTGACTTGTTCACTTCCACAATTACGTTGATTTTCATTTTTTTTCCCTTTATATTTTTGCTGGAGATATTTTATCTGTCTCATTTGGTTTAGACATTCTGTTTGACTGTACACACACACACACACACACACACACACACACACACACACACACACACACACACACACACACACACACACACATGCAGACACACACACAAAAAACCTATCAGTTTTTTCATAAGGTTCTGCCAAGGTCATCCTTCTCAAACATTAAACAATGGTCCTGTAGACTGCAAAAAAAGTAATTAAAAAATCTTCCACTAAAATGAACCATTAAGACTTTAATAGGTTCTCCGGGACCTTCAAAAACTGTTTATGTCCCCTACTCTTCCTCACGCAGTCTGTACTTTTGTCCCCTGTTGCACAAAGGCCTTGATGACTCATTGCTATTCACAATACTCCCGACAGGCACAAAAACTGATAATGTGTCTCGGCTTCTGCTATAATTATCGTTGTCATTGTCATTTAGCTCTGGTGTTAACAACGTCAGTGATATCTGGTGTTCTTATTCACATGTTCTTTGGTGAGCCTAGTAGACGTTAACTTGATTTGTTTGAACAGCGTACATAGTTTGTTGCGTCTGTTTCCAGGTCTGTATTTGAGAAATATTTATTTAAAAGTTTGTGAATAAAAAAAGTAAAAGTGGGCATGAGCAAAAGTGACCAAAGAGTGAAAACATTGTAATTAAGTCTAAGCTTTATGCAGCACATGGTTGTCAAAGGAAAACGGTGGCGAAAGGGAATCCTCCAGCTCATATGTGATGACATAATGTGAGAATTTATTTCCTGATTTGTCCAGTAAGGATGAGGGAGTTTATGGGAATATTGTCTTAGATCAGTAGCTTGGAGATCTAATGAATTGGCACCTAATATGATTTAAAACCCTTATAGTCCCAGAGTCTGCCTGAAATGTACCACAGTGGCAAATCATTATTGCTCTGGTGTGTCCCAGCCAACAAGAATAACTTACATTAATGTGCCATAGAACGAGAGACTTGCTTTTCTACACATAATCGGTCCCTGTTTTAGTCACGAAGACTTAACACAGCAATGGAGTTGTCAAAAGTCGTATCTCGCATCACCGTATGTAAATCTGTCTGCAGCTCTCACATCAATATTCTCACACTCAGACAGAGAGGAAAGAAGTAAAGTTGCTGCTGCAGCTAATTACTGGAGGTAAATTTGCGGAAAGTTCATTTGGAGAGGGAGCTTATTGATTCATCTTACTAATACAGCCTGCAGAAATCAACAAATGAGTTGGGTTCAAAAGAGAACATAAGCAAAACTAGACGGGCAAAATTGTGATTTGTGTTGCCTAAAATACTTTGTGCTCAAACAACTACACCCACAATCATATTAATGGACCAGCTACTGACTGTGCTAGCTAAGACAAGCTAACACTTATTATTGCTTTTTATTAAAAACAACTTCATTTCCATCCGGTGATTGAACATCCTTTTGTCAGCCTTGATTGGATATCATTTAACACGCTTAATTATTGTTTACAGCTCTGCCCCTGAAAATCAAATATTCACAGACGCAAGTGTTTTGGAGGGAGAAGGGAGTAAGAGGTGTGTGTCTGCTTGTGTGTGTGCGTGAGGGTCTGCTTCAGTTTCCAGAGAGCATGGGGAATAATGTGCAGTCGATGATGTGAGGATCGATGGGTGGCCTCAAATTCTTGCACCAGAGGCAAGACGGGCTGGAGAGTGTTGAGTGACAACGGGGATAAGTTAACCTTTTTGCTATGCTCTTTTGTTCGCGGCCGTCCCACTGTGAGCAGCAGTCAGGATCTTGCTACAGAATGAAGGAGGAAGGAAGAATGAGAGGATGGACATGAGCACGCCGGGGAGGGAAGGAGGGCTTGGCGAGTGGAGGGGAATGAGGATGAGATGTGCAGAAGTAGAAGATGCAGCATGTGAAATGAAAGTGAGCAAATTGGATTAAGGATAGGAGGAGAAAAGAGAGAAGTAAAAGAGATGAATTAGGAATGGTTTACAAAATCCACGTTTCATGGCTGCAAAATTGTTTCACTTCGTGGCTACGATCTTCAATTCAGCTCCCTTTCTCATTCTGTTTTTGTCAACGTACCATTAGTATTGTTCATCAGCAGTAGATAATCCACCATTTACCCTTTTGAGAATGTCATATTTCCGTAGAATTGAAAATGTAGTAATTTAAAAAAAAGGCTGAGGTAGTTTGAAGTTAGGCTCATCACTGTGACAGCAGAAGCATAAAGCTTAGTGACTTTTATTTTTTAAGTATGGCACGGATATTGTAGAAACCTTGATGATTTGATCTGACAACTTTTAGTCTTTTTTGCAGACTCTGAACCCGACGTGATTGAGCTTGAACAAATTTTCGAAGTTGAATGTCTAAAAATTATTTTTATAGATATGTGAAGCTGTATTTGCAAAAAATGTATGGCAATTAAAGGTGCTACATTCCTTCCACTTCAGTTAATTACCACTTTATGAAAGTCTGTCACATAAAACACCACGAAAGAGTTGATGTCTGTAATTGTATAACAGCATGGAAAAAGTTCCAGGATGCGTTTGAAATGCGCTGTAAATGTAAAAACTGTAAAATAAAATTACTTTTCAAAGGTATAAACCCTACACTGCTTCACAGAAGCTAAAAACACAAAAAGAAACAAAATGAGACAAATTATGTGTCTAAAAACAAGTGATTCATAACTCAAAACACAGCATAAAACAAGAAAACTGATCAAACCAAGTCCTTCCTGATTACTTACCTGTCAAAAGAAATTTAAAAAAGTGGTTTTATGAAAATTTGAAGATGCGGGCAACACAATTTGCAATTGTGGCTTCTGTTCTAAAATACGTCTGGCACGCCTTAACCAGATGACCTCCAGATTACAAACAAATATATTAAAATTAGTTCCTCACGTCAGTTTGGGCAGAATCACGTTGGGCTAGAAAAGTGGTGATTAAATTTCTTAATTGGATTGAGAAATATCAAGGTAATCAGTGCAGAGTGGCTAAATTGGGTTTTACCTGGTGCCTCTTTCTCGTGTTCTTCAGTTGGATCCTCCACTGAATAGATGTGGCCAAGTTCTGTCTCGCTTGAATGGGACATAATCCAGACATGGAGATAAACCGTGAACGGTCACATCAAGGCCTGTCCACACCAGACTTTGAAGATTACAAATATGTTTTGATTAAAAATCAAGATAATAGTTTAAATATGACGGTGAGCATTTACACATTTTCACCTTTTGAAAAAAAGCAGTGGGAGTAAAAAAAAAAACTACTTTTCTATCGGTAACCCCTGTCATCTCTGTAGATGAGATAATATATAGGAATTTTTTTTCTGCTTGCACGTCGTAACATTTAATGCAGCAAGGCATATGGGTCACCATGACAACAAGGTATTTAAACTACAAACTATAGTGCGAATATGACAAGAGCTTTGCGATATAGATAAACACTTTTACATTTTTCTTTTTTTTACCTTCTTCAAAGCCACTAACTCCATCTTCTTTGTATTTTCCTGTCACCGTTCTTAACCCCGATGCATCATTCTGCTATCAGCTGGTGCAAAAGCTTACTGAACCGCTTGGAGTATTTTTATTTTTATTTAATGAACTGTTCCACCCTGCCATAAATTCGACTGCAAGAAAAACCCGAATCTAAAAAAAGATCATGAGCATAAGTGAATGGGAGGGGTGGGGTAACCGAAAAAAAAAAAGAACAGTAGTGAGGCGGTGAGGAAAATCTGCTCGGAGTCATTGCAGTGTCATCCTTGCCCTTACTCGGCTTCCTTTGTCCTTGTGATAGTGGAACATGTATTAATGAGCGTGTCACACAGGCACCATGCACAGGAAAAACACTAACCTACTCAGTCCGCCCACGTTCTTATCTTTTGGAGATGACAGCTCAAGGCTGGCTAAATATACCGTCTGACCACACGTACTTGCACATAAAGGCTCCTATTTATGGCATATTCTTTTCCCAGATACAGGGGATAAAAGTGTCCATTTTTTTAACATCACCAGCAACAACACTGAGGAATTTGGCTTTAGTGAGTATCGATGCTGTCATGAGTTCTGAATTTTTTCATCAGCTGCTGTCATGAGGGGGAAAAAGGAAAACATTGGATTTAAAGCGGTGGTGGAAATGATAAAATAGGCAGAACGTTTAGCCTTTAGATTCTATGTAATGATATCATTTTCTGTGAGAGCTGAGTCAACGTGTGATAATGTGGCTTCTTAGAATGTCCCTAAAATGTGACATGAAATCAAGATAATGTAATCTGCTGTAATACTGCAAACAATATGTTCTTGTGAGATCTAAACTAAATAGATTGAAACGAAAGGAAAAAAGAGGTTTTCTTTAAGGGTTAAGCTACAACATTTTCCTCACTTTTTGAACTGTTCAGGACTCCAGTTGTTTTGTTTTTTCCATCTCTGGAGGATGTTTTTTTCTTTTTGAAGTTTCTTTGGTCATTGGTTCCATTTTCAGTTTAGCTTCAGCACTTGTTCCTTTTCAGAAAATGATTTCTAGTTGGTTACCAAGTGGTGCATTTGTATTGGCTGGTCAGACTTGCCATAAAATCACACATTTCCTTTTTAACAAACGAAAACATAGTTTTTTGAGCACCGATAAGGGGATTCCTGCTACCATTGCCACACTTACTGCATGATGAATCTGACTTGAAGATTAATTTGAGAAAGCTTTACTGCATCGGGTAGATTTCCATTTGCCTTGTTAACTTGAACATTTGACAGAAAACAACAAACAAATATGAACCAAGACGAGGGATTTAATAAGATTTTGAAATAATAAAACCTGGTGTATATTTCTCTATCTAGTTGCTGTGTTGACCCAGTTTGGCATAGGGATAAATTAAAGGACTGTTTCACAGATTTTGTTTTGAAAGGAATCAGAACAGCACCTGCTCATTTCCAATTCAAAATTTACAATTCTTTTGGTCAAATCTGGCAACGCCAAAATGCTTGAATTTTTTTATTTTACATTTTTTTCACCTTGGATTGAAACAAACGTGAAAACAGAAATATATCAATAAATCAAACCTGGAGTGAATAATCGCACACTGATTATTTAAAATAGTTTCTAACTTGTCAGCTTTTCACTTTATTTGTTGAAACATAAACTAAAAATCGTGGATTCTCTAGTTTTACAAAAAATGCATCTCGTGAGCTAAACACTGAACAGCTCTTACCAACACATAAGCATTACATATTTAATGTTAAAATTCTTACATGCTTAAACAAAAACTTTATAGATACCCCCCACTGTCTGATCCTCAAATATCAGACTCATAACCCAAAGTGCTGCATTTAGACCATTATATGATCAGCCAGTGAGGCTAGAAATAGAACCAGCGAGGGAGGGCGAGTTGAAACCAATCCAATTGCATGACATACGTTACACAGGGGCTTTAAGTATCTGCACAAATGGCCTTCAATCTACTAAAAACAACCTTTGTGGCAAGGGTTTTAAAATCTATTTTTGCCCCCATCTATTTTTTTTAAAAGCTCCTGTAGGCTTTCCTTGCATTTGAAACAAAACAGTAAAACAGGTAGAAAAATATTCCCACCCGGCTCCAGCTAAGGGCTTCCTGGACCTGCAGCATGCGGTGAATCGCTGAGTGCTCTGCCCCACCGAGTCCTCTTCCAAAGCCACGCCACCAGTGACGGACAATTTCCTTTGACCCCTGCCAAGGTAATGTCAAGGAGGATTTAATTTTTCTGCCCTTTAGACCCCTGAAAGCCAATAGTCTTTTGAGGAGCACAGAGTGCAGTCCTCCTTTTTCTTTTTTTTTCTCTTTTCTCCAGCTCTCTTTCTGAATCAATTTGTAATGGAAAGAAATGCTGAAATAATGGTTCCCTTGAAGGATTTGGCATGCATAATATAATCTCCTCCATCTGATCTTCTGTTTAGGACAACTCATTACTCGCTGAGCTCCGTATCTGATATAATGCTGCCCTTTCACTATTATTGTCCCAGCGAAAAGAATAATGCTGTGTAAATCTCATTAATGGATTTGTTTGTCTTTTCATGTCTCTCTACTAGCTCTACACACGGAGGATGATCAGGTCATTTACCAGGCCCTGTTAATTACCCAGCTGTAGTTTTAATACGTCATAAGCTCTTCACTGGACTGCGTAAAGGCTGCATGGTACCTTAATCTGCTTAGTGATGTTACAGCAGAAGTGTTGGTTTTATTTAATCTGTTCACTGCAGAAGTGTCTGCCCGGAATGATGGAGAGTCGGACTTTATCACTGTAAAAATCTGCTAAAATTTTATATATTATGGTTCAGAACATCTCAATAGAAATTTAGTTTTACTTTGTATCATATTTTGTTACACTACACCAGAATTTTTAAAGTATCTCTCATTTGGGTTTTTGGTAACACTTTATTTGAAGTGTTCTTAAACGAACATGAAGGAGTTTTCATGAATGTTCAACACTGTTGCCATAAATTAAATAATTACACTTTTAGTGTAAATTTGCATTAAAAGTGTTAACTTTGTGTCATTTGGTAAATAATTTTTTTAAATACAAAGTTGTGTTAAAACTTGCATTAAAAGCCAATTAAAAGAGTCAGCTTTGCATTAAAAGTGTCATGATCTACCGAATGACACTTCATGACAACAGTCATAAACATTCATGAAGCCTCCTTCATGTCTTCATGACTGTTATGTTATGTTTATGACAGTGTAATGTCAGTCTTATGCACACTCCTTCAAATAAAGTGTTACCGGATTTTTATGTTTTTTTGTGATTTACCAAATAACTTTTAAACCACGTGGAGCAAAACATCTGGAAGAAAAGACGCTCTGATCAGATGAAGTTGCATGGAATTGCTGTTGCTAGATGAAAAGTAGCATGGCGCAACATCTAAATGTGGCAGTGGCAGCATCCTGATGTGCAGTTTTATTGTTTTAATATAAATATGGAGGCATTGCTGGAATAAGAGGCAGCCAAAGACTTTAGAGAGGAACAGAGGTTTTCCTAAACGTGCAGTAAGAGCTGTAATGTGGTGGTTTGGGTCAAAGCATATTTATTTGGTTTAAAGGACTCAGTCAGAGTCGGGGCCTAAATCCAACTGAGATCAATTGTTTGTTTTAGCCTTTTATCTGAACAGCTTGTCTCCAGTAAGAGAAAATGTTTCCAAGTAGGTTCAAAACATCAACCCTTATCCACTTACTGTCATCTAGATCCCAAAGTTGATGGCAAAAGTGGCAAAGAAGTATAAATGACTTGATGAAATTGTTGACATTTTAAACTGTCAGCCATAGATTTGCATATATAAACATTTGTTTAGTTTTCATATCTAAAAAAAATGGACTGTGGTATTTGATTACAAAATTTCACAATACTGAGTCATCCTGAAAGTTCTGAACCTCTGATTAGAGTCACATATGCCAACAATCCTGTACATTCGCTTTATTGATATACGCAGCAATAAAGAATATATGATTTAAGAAGCCTGGATGGCGCAGAGTTTCATTTAATACGTTTACGCGAGAGCTCTGTTTATTGCCGAGATATATTGGTTCTCTCCCCGTTTCTCGCTGTTTATTATTGATATTGACGTTTTTTTTTGTTCTTTACAATAACGCAGAAGGTTTGTAAAGAAAACACTCTTGTTGCACAGGCTGTGTGTTACTCCCATAACACTTGTCAGAGCAGTTCCACAGATGACACACAAGTGCACCATTATACTAGTTACATTCACGCCATGCGACAAGGATAACTCAGGGGGGAACCTTCATAATTTGCAGGCCAGTGTAATAACTACAAAAATATACATTCCTGAGGCTTTTTACTCCGATTAGTTGGAGTCAGTCATGTCTAAGCAGCTGACACACACAGAAAAAGAGAGAGAGAGCAGAATAAGGAAGAGAAGTGAAACATAAAGGTCAGGGCTTAAAGGCTGGATCTGTTTCGTAGGTTTTCAGATTTTCTGCTTGGAGCTGTACAGGATCCGCTGTCAGTACTTCTCTGCAGTGTAGAGACACCTCTGTGTCACTTTGTCTCATCATCTCCAACAGATGTCTCATTTTGCTTCCCTTCGACTCTCCTTGAAGGGAACTCAAATAAATGTCTAAAAAATAGAGAGAACAAGAAGAAGAAGAGGAGGAGAAGACTGACGTTTTTCAACCAAACATTAACTTTAGGATTAGATAATTTGTTAATTACAGGAAATGTGTAATTTGCTATAAATGCCACTTCTGATTCGTATCACTGAAAAAATGATGTGCAAGATGCTAAATGTCACCGTGCGCTGTGATTTAACAATTAGTTAGGAAATACTATTCGGTGGTGTATTTTTTATTCTTATTTATTTTTTGGTGACTAGAGATTCCAGTGGCATTTGAGTTAAAAGGGGCTCAAAATGATGTGTTTTGAGTTTGATTCCCAACTCAAGATGTTATCAGCTGAGGATGGAGAAGTTGAATCAAATGGCGGTGATCCTTATCAGAACATTTGCAGGTGTCAATTTGTTTATATTCCTGCTTGAAACTTACCGTCTTATTGGTTTTCTGCTCATTTCCCACTGTTGCAAAGTGCATAAATGCTGTATTCTTGTATTATCTTAAATATTTATGTGAATATTTAAGATGTGAATTATGTGAATTCTTTGACACTGAGAGCTTTATGACCTTTGAGCACTTGAGCTCACCCAGATAACTTTTCTCCCTCTGACTGCCAAATGATGGGATTGATTTCTTTCTTTCTCCCCTCTGGTGTTGCCTGGATTGATGGAAATGTTACAGAAGCAGAAGCAAAATGGCAACAGTGAATAGGTGGTAGGAGTTCATCCTGCAATCAACACTTAACTGGCCTTACCTTCTGGTGGTGGTCAGTGGTCAGAGGTCAGCGGTGCTGATTGCACGGCCGCCTTGTTTTTTGAGCTTAAATTTTAATGAGTAACTCCCTCTGTTTACAACTGAAAACATCTGGAGTAGAGAATTGCACACAGCACAGGAAACAAACGCATAAAAAGAATGTCATTTTCAAAATAAAAGTTAGTGTTTCAAAATAAAGCAGCAGCATATACACTGCATGGCTCATTTTCTGCTGCTCAATTGCTTCTCTGCAGACATGCACGAATACCTAAAAAAAACTACAATAAAATATAATTCGATGTGTTGCAACAGCTTTGATCAGTTGCCTAAAGCACTCAGTGAGGTTGCCAGATATGCACATTTGAGCGCTTGTTTTTAGGAGGGCAGATATCATCATAAACAAATGCTAAACCAAATGTTTCACACTTATCTGACATGAGCTTGGTTCCATCCGTCCATCGGACTGAAGCTCATGCAGACTACCAGCCCATAAAGAAGCTTCAAAGAGTCCCCACAGACAGCGTGAGGTCACTGCGCTGCAGATATTCAGTTTCCCTCTTCTTTGATGCAATCAGAATTACTACATTGCTCTAATTACAGACAGTGGCAGTCATGTTGTGCCTTTGTTAGTTTATGTATTCATTACACTCCCCATGTTGCCTCTCCGGCAGACTGCTGAAGGCTGACTTCAAAGTATTTCCTGCTTTTTATGCTTCCATCTTTGATTGAGGATCCTCTGAGGAGGGGGGTGAGTGGGGCGGTCATTGTGTGAGGGGATGACTGATGGCCTCTGTAAGGCATTATGACTCTCTGCTTCCTAAAAAAACAAACCAATGTTGGACAATATAACACTTTAAATGAGCCCAGTGCATCAAAATCCTCTGGGATGTTTGATTGTTGGTGCTCCCACAATCCATCTCGAGTCCAGGATTACAAAATCTGGCATCGGATGAGGATATTGGGCTCATTTTACACTGTCAGCTGTTGACTCCAAAACAAACGGCCCACATGCATCCTGTCTGTGTCCTGTAATTGTCGTTTGAAAGCACCTTCATTGATTTCTTCGCTTTAACAACAACATCCAGTTTGTGACAGCCAGAAGAGCAAAAAGAAAAAAAAAAGATGTTTGTCAGGACACCTGCTTAGACGCCACTCATAACTCAACAAGCAGCTTGTTACACATGTCGACGCGCGACCCACGTTCCCCCCACCCCTCGTGGTGAAGGTCTCGCCGCCCCCATGTCTTATTCATGTCACCGTCGTCTTTTGTGTGACAGATTTATAACGAGCTGCGGAGGACGCTGTGACAGATGTTGGTGCTTCGCCACGACCCCAGACCGCCCCAACCACCGCTGGGGTTTGGCCATCAATACCACTCTACCTGTTAGGGCAGGAGAAACTGACAGATAGTTGGGCATAAAGAAGAGGGGAGCGAGTGGAGGCGATAGCCTGCGGTGATCCATTCTGTAAGATCAGATTGATGCCGACGAGGCCCGCGGCCTCTGTCCATTGTGACGCTCCGCAGTCCCACACGATGGGAGCAGCGTTTCTCTTTGTGCGTTCCCACTATGCTTTGCTGTTGTTGGGCTTCCCAAAGTGTGCTGAGATGACACAGATGCAGCAGAGGGAGGTGGTGTGGGCGTATAAATGCAGGGAGAGGATTTGCCTGTTTGTGCATCGCGCTATGAATGCGGCGTGTGTTTGCATGGTGTAATGAGTGAGCGCCTCTGGTGCTTTCATCGATGCAGTTTGTGGGCTTGTTTGAAAATTGGTTTTTGTGGTTCTGGTGAGAGTTGCTGAAACCACTTTGGTAACGGAGAGCTCGCAACTCCCTCTTTCACTCACTTCTGACTCGCTCAGGGGGAAGTGTGCATAATTTACTACCCACCACCTGCACTATTGGCTGCAAGAAGACTTCATTCCAGGACGCAGGACAAAGAGCAGAAAATCAGCCTGGAGTAAATCCCATTAGAGGCTAAACAGGAGTCAGCCAAAAAAAAAAAAAAAATGCAGTGCTGTTATATGCAATGATGCATTCTTTTGCAGACACATGGAGGAGGAGGTGGCGCTGAGACGTAGGGTTGGGAGTTTTAGGAGTTGAGGGATTAAAATTGGGGGCCTTGGTGAGACTAGATTTGGGGAAGAAGAGTGAATCTGACAGTGAGGTTGATAGAAATGGCAAAAGGCTGATAAAAAAATTGGACGGGGCGTTAAATTCTCGTAGAGCTCAAGATGTGCGAAGCCATTTAAAACTGCCGAGTTGGCTTGCTTGCTTGCCTCATTGACAAAACGGCGCCAACAGTATGTGGAAGCCGTTGTTTGCATTGGTGCCCACAGACCCAAACGCCAAGTTTTGGACCATCTGTCGCAAGATTCTCTCCCTGGTTTTACTCTCATGCTCTCTGTCTCTCCCGCATTGGTATGGACCTTCCATCATGCCCAGGGAGAAGGGATACCATCCAAAGACGAGGCTAAGCTAGTGTGTAAGCTCTCTCTTAGTGAAATCAAGACCCAGCTTAAACCTCTCCTGGGATCTCTCGAGTGTTCAGTGCAAATATGCAGGCATCAGTCAAAACTGGGTCAAATGTGCATGCAAATGTATGCATGCACATACATTTGAGACTTTTACTCAAATCGGAACAGTATAATCACTCGCATTTGGATGATTGCTCTGTTACCTTTATTAGATTCAGTGTTAACACGCCAATTTGTTTCTTATTTGCTCTTTTTCGGTCTCCTTCATGGACGATTCTGTTTTCTCCGTCTGCAGTCAATTCAGCTAAGAGCAAGCTTTCATTGTTAAAATGTAGATGGAGAAATGAACTTCTTTGACCAATTGGCACAATGACAAAGAGCACAGGAAAAGACGAAGATGAATTAAACATCTCACATGCTGTAGATTTGTCATTTGCTTCTAAAATTAGAACATTTTAGTTGTCTCTGTCCAGTTTGCTGCTACTGGCAGACAAATCCCTCTCGGAGTATTCATATTGAATGGGTATGATGCACCCAGACACCCAGAGCTAACTTGTAATTATCATGTTTTTAATCACTGCTGGAACAAGTCTGTAAACTCCAGCGAGAGACTTTAATGGATCCACGTTTTAACCTTTTATAATCTCATTGTTCTTTAATAAGGTGGCCTCATTTTTTTGGAGACGTCCCATGTCACTGCAGCCAAAATCTGAAAACGGCAGCACACTTTAAGGGACTTCAGACACTGTAATGGTTCACTCGGATCTGGCTTAACATTTATCATCTTTAGCTCAACTGTACTCGCCAAGTTTGTGCAAACAAACAAGGGGTTTGACTTCACTTCCCCCTTTGCGTAAAGAAACATTGTAACAGAGGTGAATAAAGTAGCCAAAAATTGGACTCAAATGAGAGTAGCACTACTTTATAAAATTTTTGCTGAAATACGGGGAAAAAGTAATCGTACTGAAAATTACTCGGTAAAAAGCCTGTTTTTATGGCATTAACAAAAAAGATCACAGAACCCTAGAAAATACATGATTTAGTGATGCATCTTGTATGGTTTTGCATCCTGTATTCATTGTTCTTGTGGGTTCAACATGGAATCCCTCACCCTACACATTTACTGCTGCCTTTAATTCATCTGCAATATGTTGCAAGCCAGATGTTTGGTCTTTCTCCTCTTGTTTTCTTTTTTTAATGTAGAACTTTACTGAGCTTTTTAACGTGGTCCTTATCTCTAAAGTAACACCCGATTTTTATTTTATTTTTTTATTATTATTTTAGGTAATTACAGCATGGAAAGCAGTGGTTTCAATCATCCAGAACGACCCCCATCTTTGTGATGATTCAATAGGTTAGGAAAGATCGCGTTACTCACTGAAGAAGGTGGCGAGCAGAGCAGCGTTAATGTGGTGTTTGCATCACAAAAAGCTTTTTCAAACCCAAGGCAAAGAATGATTCATATCTTTATCCTGACTGTGACGGATCATCTTCATGATCTCTCGTTATGTCACCGCCGTCTTGTGTCACGCGTTGTAACATTTTCTGCTGTCACTTAAATTACGTCTGTCTGTAAATTGAAGACTCAAAACGCAGTACTGTGTACATGATTACAGTATTTACTTCGAGCGCACAAGGGCGAATGTTGCACTTGTCAAGCAAAATCGATATCCAGCAGTTGGAGTCTTGACTTTTTAAAAAATGTTTTAATAGTGTCTGACCCCAATGCATCTGCTATGAGGATGTTGTGCTTCCAGCTTAGCCTTCTGTGGAAGCGGAGGTCAGGAGGTACACAGCCACTTAGAGTGCACAGCAGTCTGAGGAGGTGTAGGTTTAGCGTCTGTGGATGTGGCACCTATAAGGAACAGGATTATTTTAGCAATATAAGTGGGATAGTTATATGAAGACAGGGATATAAAAAAGATTTTGCTATTGGCATTATGTGCAAATGTGCATCAGAAACCACATAATTGATTGCAACCAAGAGGTAATTTAAGGGTTCCTTATCCTGATTGATGTGGCGTTGTAAAGTGTGTTTGAAGAAGCAAGATAGACACACACACTGGCAACCAACAGAGCCATGGATACACATGGCGAGAAACAAACTAATTAAGAGCAGATCAGTCTCAATTTCCTCTGAAAGAAGTGATTCCCAAGTCCTCATACTTAGCTGACACCAGCACTTACGTTTTTGGGATACGTACAGTGTGTTGCACGAACATTCGCATTCACTGAGTGTTGCATTTCATTGGGGTTTCATCTTATAGATCACAAACAAATTATTTCAGTCTTTTCAAGTGATACTCAAATTGCTCAGCTAGAATTTGTGTTCAGGTCACATGGAGCTTTTAACCCTAATCCCAACCTATTACAGAATTTTAAGATGTGAAGCAAATGGATTTGAATATTTCAGAGGTTTTCACTACCTCCCTCATAAAGTACTTGAATTATACATCTTCCAGTCATTTTAATGAATCCTATGTATATACAGAATGTTCAAATTCTCCTTCCAGTCCTTGAAGGTAATCACTACCCCAAGCCTTATGCTGATCTGTGTTTTCTTTTGTTTTCAGAAACGGAGGTAAAATAAAACCAACGTTGTGGTATTTCAAGCAGTGAGATGGAGGATTAGAAAATAAACAAACAAAAGGTTTCAGTATTCAGATGATGTATTGTCAGACCAGTGCTTTATTTTTTTGGTTGCACATGTTAGAATATCCATATGTTTTCAGATGCATTAAAAAGAAAAAGAGTATTAAAAATGTTTTCCCGCTGCCAGGTGCAACACAAACGTACTGAGTTTTGAATGACAGCATGTCTGGTGTGAGACTGGTGCAGTTTTATGCTGGGAACAACCTTACACACACTCACACAAATTACCCTGCAGGCAGTGAATTTCTCTCTCCTTTTGTTGTCTTTAGCATGTCAGAAGTATTTGTCCGAGAGAAGAATAAAAAGTTTATGTAGCATTTAAAAAAAAAAATAGATCAAGCCAGTTGACAATCACAACTTTAACATTTTTCTTTCATGAAGAAAATGTGTTAAAGACCTTAAAGATTATAAAACAGAGGGATTGGCGCTGAGGGAGAGGGAGATGAAGAGTTGTGGAGGATGTGGCACTAATTCAGATCATGTCTTTATCTTTTCTATGTTTTTTTTTCCCCTTTGACACCCGTCGGATGCCTGTCAAAGCAACGCCATCATTTCTGGCAGCGCTAGCTTCCTCTTAGCAACACCCCAGCAGTCCATGAAAACCGGGCAAAGGGTCTGACAAAATGACGCATCTCCTGATGGAATAGTTGTCCCTCGCTAAATCGCTGCGTGATCAACCCGTTAACTCAACAAAGGCCCCTCTCTAACTGCACGCTCACGTTTGTTCCGGCACAAGCAGCATGTGCGCTTTCTCTTATGGGGTCTGCATTTGCTTGGCAAGCATTCAGTTTGGGTTTGTGTGTGAAAGTGAATGTGTCACACACTAGCTTGCTTTTCTTTTTCTTTTTTCTCCCCACCCCTGAATAGAGATGTTTGACAATTCCTCACAAAATCTATAACAAGATGTCAAGATACGACTATATGTCATGCTTCCATCTCATTCCTGTATTGTGCTATAGTTTGCACTTGGGCTATGTAATCTAATGCCCCCATCTTGCGTATCGGTTGATATGGCAACTCCTGCCTATTCGAGAAAAACAATTTTTCTCCGTCCACCTGTTGACAAGAGGAAAAAACAGATTGGACACATAAGGATGGAAGTGCTGCCGGCATGAAAATAAAGTTGCAAGCAGGAGAACAAGGGTGGCATTTAAAGCATTTATCACAGTAGCAATAATTTTCCCCCTCTCAATAACTCAGCACCTACATGATGAAACCAGTCTCTGGAGGGGGATGATTGGAGCGTTGCTTTTGAATGTTGGTGCTTGCTTGCAGGGGTTTTATATTCTGTTTGTACAAAAAAACAAAAACAAAAAACAATGGCTCTGAACCGAGCTGGGTGTCTATAGCTTAGCCAATCTCTTTACAAAAAGCTCAAAGTAGCCTAACGTGAATCCGTGCAGTGTATAAAAACGGAGGTTGTATTGGGGATTAGGGTTAGGAAAATTCAGTTTAAATCCCTGCCACAACAGACAACAGAGAAACGGAGAGTGTTAATGACCACTGACTTATTTTCTCTGGCTTCCTCACATAAGAGCCGGGGAAACGCACCCGTGTGAAAGTCGACTCTGCTGAATGTCTGCGGCTGGTGGGGATTGCTTTGCTTTCATTGCCTCTTCTGAGACGAATGCGGGTGGAATCATTTTGCTGTGGGTTTATGTGCCGTCTTTTCCATCTCAAAACAATCTGGTCTTATTGGTTTTGCTCCTCATTAGTTTTCAAGAGCCTAATATGTCCTAAGGCTGCGTCAGTTTTATGGTTTTGGGTTAGTTAACTGGTAGCAGGCAACACTTTTTTTTTCTTAAAAGTACAAACTTATTTGAATATGTTCTACTTGATAATAACGTGAAAAAACAAAGGCAAAATCTGATCCTATGAACACAAATGTATGTTAAAGCCAAAACCCCGTCAAATATTGAAATTATAAAACATTTACAAATAACCTCCATTCCCACTGTTTTCATAGCAGATAAATAATTTCATAAGCATTTTTTCCACTTGTGAGGTCATGACTTCTTTAAAAACGGGAAGTGTCTGGGTTTTCCAGTATCTGAGAGACGATTTATGTTTGCAGGACATTGATTGTTTCCTTGATTGAAAAATGCATTTTTAATATAAATATGTTGAATAAATGTGTGCACAATATTGGCAATAAAGACAGGGTGAGGACTTTTGCTTGGCTTGGCTCTGTGAAAGTAACCAGATGAAGAGAATGGAAAAAAAAAAAAAATATATATATATATATATATATAATTATATATAGCTCAAAGAAGCACAAGCAGCAGATAAAATAAGTAAATTTAAAAAATGCACACATGGGGTAACATTTTTTACATTTCCTTACATTACCACATTCTTAGTATTTGCCTGAACTGACATTGATGCTTGTAGCAGACCAGTTGTGTCTAACACACAGCTCTCTATTCTGGGGCATGTCGTTTTCATGGGCACTATGCAGTAATGATGCTGATTAAATCAGAGCAGAAAAATCCCTGATAAATGCTGAAAAACTCTTCCTTTTTTGAAAGATTTTATCACAAGAAGCTATTAGGTACTTTTGGTGATTTACTGGCATATTGGGTTCATACAGTTTCTTTTTATTCCTTTGCAGGGTACTGATTTGTTAGATCTTTAAGCTCCTCTTACATAACATTTTTTTCTGGCCTGCTTCTGGTCATGGGATAGATTGCTATAAAAATAAATACATGTGAACTCAAACTCTGGACTACTTTCTTTTTGTCTAGCTTGTGTTGCACATCACAACATAAAAGGAAAAGGTGTAAAAAAATAATTATGAATTGAGCTGTTTTAGGGTTCTCAATTTTTCCTGGATGACATTTTTAGTTAATATTTTTAGTGTAGAATAGCTAATGCTGTCCGTTAGGAAGTATCTGAGAGAAAAATTGCCTGAGAGTATCAGGCTTTTTCCCCCCACCCATTTAGTGATGTCCACCTTATCGCAGAAAAAAAAACAAAAAACTTTTTGTGTTTTTTTTTTTTAACAAGTTGGGTAAATTTAGTGGTGCAGTGTGTTTGCAGACACATGTTCTGCCCCACAGAGGCCCAGTATCATCCCCTCCAATGAGGAAAAGGATTGTGGCTTTTAGGATTTTGCCTTAAATGCTGTAAATCTCAGATTAAGTGCTTCTCTATCAAACAGGAAAGATTCTTGGAACATGTCATCAATAATTCTCGACAGCCCCTTAATGCTGATCGGTCCTAAATTTTCAGAGCCGTTGATTGATGCCAACTCAGGTTTTAGCCATCCTAGTGAATCGCAGCTGTTTTTTATCCTTCCTAATCCCACTGAGCCTATCTCGTCATCTTAATGTCACACCATTTTGTGCCATCTCATATTTTTTTCTTCTTTCATTTGAATGTAGTTTGTTGTGGCTGCAGCTGAACTGGGTTGCACCTGGTCTTGGCAATGGTGAGCTTGAAAAGAAGTTGGATGTTACATCCAAGTTGTTAGTTTTGCCTGACCCTCTTTGACCCTTCACTGAACGGTGCACATTATCAGTCTGGGATTGATTTTAACACAAACATCATAATGTGGTGCTACTTTTAAAACTGCAGGTTTTTGCCAGAATTACTTTCTGTATTAGTAATTCAGCTTTAGAGAACTCCTGTAATGATCACCGTCAATCATTTTACATATTTTCTCATATTTTTACCGACAGTTTTGGCAGTAAGTCATTTCTGTGTACTCATTATGCTAAACAAGTCTCTTGCAACACAAGAGCAGTGAAGAGTTTGAGGCGTTCTGATCCACTAAGATTGCTGTAGAAGAAGGTGGATTAAATTGTGTGTGTCTGAATCTGAGTCTTGCAATGAATTGCAATTGGATAAATGCTTTTGGACTAGTATGCAATTACACTTAAATTGGAACAGTTTCCTTCTTTTTTTGATGTCCTGCCAAAAAACTTTTTGTTGTGAACTGAAACAAAAAGACATGCACACAAATTAGATTAAGGTCTTCCAACCAGTTTTGGCTCTTAGGGACATCGATGAAGGACTAAATGATTACATTTCTTTGGCTGGCTCCAGAAGATGGGTTGTTCTCTTTTATACTTAAGTTTTTTTTCCTTAGCCCATATTCATGATGAAATAAATTTACTAAAATGTATAAATCTTAGTAGAAGTGGACGTTTTGGGGATTGTGGATGTCAGATGGGGGTTACCAGAGATTTTCTATGTGAGGAAAATGGAGACTATCTATTTTCTTACCAGTAATAATGTGACGTGTGAAAAGTACATTTATTTTTCAGTCTTCTAGATTCTTTTTATCTTGCAGATTAGAGTCTTATCACGTTGCCTGTGGCACCTTAATTTTCCAACGTATCAGGATTTGCAACCAAAGTTGTATTTAATCCATATAGATTTAAATATGACTACTGAATTTTGAGATAGGTGGCCACTAACAACTGAGATGAAAAAGCATATGGTGTTGCTGGCATATCACTTACTTAAATTTGCATCAAGTAATTGGAGCTCTACTAAAAAAAAATCATATGTAAGTGAACTGGATTTTGCTGAACTGATGGAAATAACTGAGTAATATTTCCACCTTACGAGCTTTATTGTAAAGGACAAGTTGTAACTTGATGAGTTTGACCTTTTCAGCACAAAAAAGGGAGATAGTGACTTTTACTCCTCATCAACAGGAGAGTGGATTAGTTGTCTGGCAGCTCCTGTGCTTTTCACATTCAGAGCACAGAATTAGCCATAGCAACTTGCCGAGGCTCCAACCTTCAATTTGCAGCTCTCCATCGCTCTTCTGCCAAGAACAAAGCAAGCCGCTGCCACAGTTTCCTTGTGGCTCGTGTGTTCATCTTTATTTTATAGGTTTTGTCTGTTGCCCAATTCATCATGGAATGAATTTCATGATTTAGATGTTGTTTTTAGGACTATTTTTTGGGTGTCTTTATTTTTTATTCTAATATCATGCTGCTTCTGCATTTCTTCTGTCACCATGCCCCTTTTTTCTCACACATATTCATTTTATGGTTAATTTCCCTGACATTTTTAAAAGCTTAAACCAGTTAGCAGCCTTACTGAAACGTATGGCTCCAGCAGAATTAGATCATCATGGAAATAAAGCTGCTCCTAATTAATTCAAAACGTATTATATTGGAATGCTGTTAGTTTTGATTATGTCTGGTTTTAATAAAAAATCTAAAATCCCTTCCAACTAGTAGAGAATAAAAACGTCTGGTGCTATGTCATGTGCGTTTCTAAAAATTATATATTACACATTGAATAAATTCATAAAATAATGCTTTATGGAGAGTAATTAGGAAAGATTACACTCATACAATCAAGATAGACATGACTATTCATAATATGATACTCAATACAGGGTTATTGCAAAGTTTCAATAATTGAAAAATGTTATCCAAACCGGTTGCTACCAACATGTCAGAGCAAACAGGCCGACTTTGCAAATTTGATGTCCAAATGCTAAGCAGGTCATTTTTTAGTCCACGTCTACTAGAGGAGCTGAAAATTAATATTATTGATTTTGTGTTCTAAAAAATATTGAAAATGAGAGTAAATTGGTTTTACCTGTCAAATCAGGTAAAAGAATAAAACCTTTTTTTCTGAGATATTTAACTACAAATAAGTTGCTAGTTTTCTGGCACAAACCCAGCTTTTATGCAGAGTCATTGTGTTTTTTAATGAGACTGGCAGCAGAGGCAACCCATGAGCTTAATGCACTACATTCCCAAATACACATCAAAATTTACTTTAACATGAATAAAGCAGAATAACATTAAGCTTTTGGAATTGCTCAAACCACAATCATATTCATAATATGTGGACTGTATTTAAAAGCACAGTTGTAACATACTTGTGAGGAAGAAATCAAATTATCTAAATGAAGTTTACCGTTTGTGATTTTGGCTTTCCAAAATCACTTGGGTTTCGAAACTTGAGTTTCTTCAAGAGTTCAAGAGTTGAAGTTGGTTCCATGTGGACCAACTTCCATAAGAGAGGTACTTTAGCTTATTCTCAGAGGCAATTGATGGCTGCCTGGAAACCACCAAGATGACTTCTGATAACTGTAAAACATGTAACTGCTTCTTTAGACTTAAAATCTTGAAGGATATCTCAAAACGACCCAAAATGAAGGCACTGTTCTCGTCTGTGTTTAGTGTGCGTTGCGTCTCGGCAGCACTCAGCCATTCTCTTGAAGTAAATTCATGTTTCTTTCAGTGCTTCGCAAACTTTTAGAGGCCTCACAGAAGGACTTCAGAGTTTCAGCTTCCAGCACAGCTGCTCTTACACACTCAGCATTGTGTTGTTGAAAGTCGAGCCAATATTTGCCCTGGGTTTTTAACCTTATTACAATATTCATGAAGTCTCAACCTTGCTGTGCGCGCTGCTGTTTGAATACATTTACCTGACCATGAAGGTGTAGGTTGGAAAGAAAAATACAATTACAAAAAATGAACAGCGTTAAAAAAGTATATGTTAAAACAAGGTGACACAGATTCATTTTAAGTGGCTTAGATATTTCCAATTGGTGTCACAGTACCGTAATTGAATCTATATTATGTTTGGGTTTAAAACATCTGAGTAGATTATGCCAAGGGTGGGGGGGAAACTGTGTCCTTTAGGGAAAATAGTTTAAGTGAGTGATTTATGAATAGATCATGCAGCCATTCAAGATGGGCCATTATCCTGCATATGATCATCATTATTCTTTTTTTTTTGCCCGTTGATCATGGCCATCTCTCAGGGTTTGTTGGCAAGATGATCACATTTAATCTGCCTGTATAAAAACTAATCCTGGTTGGGGCTTTTATTACACACGGGTGGAGATCTGCACCATCTGAATGAAAAACAAGGTAGAAAGGAGGCTGATTTGTAATAAGGTGATTAGGCGACCCGTCCTTCCCGTCACAGGACGCCTGTGTCCTGTGACGCACAGAAAGGTCTAGTTCGCTCAACATTTTTTTTGTGGTTATTTCCTCTGATGAAAAATAAATATTTCCACCCACTCATTTATTTATTTGTGTTTTGTTGGAGGAACGGCGCTAAACCGCTGCAATCTGCATCTTTGCTTTTATTTTTAGCTCGGTGCTCTTTTCAAACGGTCTATTTTGTTGCAACAAAGTTATTTACTTTGAGGTGAAACGTACATTTACAGACTTTTTTTAAATGGAAAGCCCGAGGCAGCAGATAGAAAGCTATCAAACAAGCGGCACAGTGAGCGTCAGACTTTAAAAGTCAAAGTAAGAGGAGCGCACAAAACGTTCAGTCTTATTTTCTTATCCTTTAGTCACACTGAGATGTCAGCAAATCCATGTGGTGACAAAATCTAACTTGTTTCCACAACTATAAAGTTTTTTTTGTTGTTTTATTATTGACACGGAGGGAATGTGATGGTGTGAGAGTCACTGTTGAAATGTTTGAGTGGGGCTCAAACAGAGGATGAAGACGTGGTTCCACAGTGAGACGGGACAAATTACAAGGTTGGACATTGGATGAAAGGGAACATCAGGCTGGTTCCCTCTGGGGTTAGACGGTTACATAGTCCATTAAATATATCAAGTTGTGGGGTCATGCCTTTACCCAGAGGAATTGCACAAGTCTTTGTAATTAGTCTTCTCACTTCTTCTCTTCCATCACAGCCCAATAAACCCTTTATTGTCCCAATTCTTCCCAGTGCAAAGTTAACCACTAATTGGCTTCACCTTTGCTGCATCTCTTCTACTTAAGGATCCTCGAAGCGCTGTACGATTTCGAGTGTAGCAGTGTTACGACCGTATGCAGAACAGCGAACGTACAGTAAAAGCAGAACCTCTGAGAGCTGCTTTGAAATATTACCTGACAAGCTAATCTGTGGTTTTGTTCAGCAGAAATAATTATCCAATGAATGACACAGATTGAGCCTATTTTTACATTTTTCAAATTTGCATCCCCTGTATTTATCATTAAGTCTTTTATTCACATAACCATATGCATTGATTCTTAAGAGAATGTGCAAGGATAATAATAACTACTCCCAAGGGGAACTTGGCTGGGTGTGGGAGCTCATGAAACGGCTCATGCAGCTGCATTCCCAGCGGTGCCTCTAGAGGAGCAGTGCAGCAACAAGGGTGGGAGAGCAACAGACTGAAAAAAGAAACAAACAGAAAAACAACTGCAGTTGAGATGTGTGGCTTGGTTTTGCATATCCTAGACTGGACAAACATGGATTTAGCAAAATAAATGAGACTACATTAGCATGCTAAAGTCAAAGAATAAATAAAAAATAAAATTGGTGGAATGGTTATGTTTGAAATTCAAAGCTAGTTTGTTGCTCATCACTATATCAAATCAAATTAAATGTACTCAAATCAGATGCAGAATTGGGAAGAAAACAGGACTATTTCCACGTCACGGCAATGCCAAGTCCAATCTTCCATCTATTATCCATTCCGGTCTAAACAAACGGGTTCACTGGGACCGATGTTGCCCGTCTCCAGCTGTCATTCTGGACACGTCAGCAATCTATAATGGGGCAACGTAGGGACCAACAGGACAAATAACCAGGCAAAATACACAGTCGTTCCTAAGGGAATTTTTTGAGCGGCCGACAAACCTAACCTATGTATTTTTGGACTGTGGGAGAAAACCACAGAAAGACGAGACAAATATCAGCACTTGTTTAATAATATAAAGACAACATATTTGCTGTCATTTTAACTATTCTTATTAATACTGTGGTTTATGAAAATTTCATTTTGAAATTAAGTTCTAGCTGTAGCTTCAAAATGTTAATGCCATTCACAAACACATTTGTTTGAATACTTCAATTTTCCACGCATTATACATTTAATATTTCCCAATAATTAATGTTCCATTTAACCTTTTTATTTACCACTCAGCAGAATTTTAAAAATTATGAACAAGCAGAGAAGTATTTTTCATACTCCAATCTTAGAGGGTCTGCCACTGTGCAGCCAGTATGTTGTGGTGAAAGGTCCAACAGCGCATTCATGTCCTCAAATGGCACAAAAAAACAAAATCGGGGGAGATCAAGGAAGAAATTCTCGCTGTGCTCCATGCAGTAAGATATGCAGGGCTGCAGCTCGGCTCCCTGCCGTCCCCCGTGTGATGAAGTCTCAGGCGAGTTTCAGTGGGCCGCTGGTGGAAGGTGGTTTTAGAAAGATGTGACCTGGGGGTCTCTGTGAAAGAAGAAAAAAAAAAGAAGATGATTCATTACTTTGTTATATCCTGGTTCTTTATTCACTCCTTTCTTCCCACTTTTCACATGCTGTTTGCCGACAGTTTTCTCTGATCCTTTTCCCAATAGGAGGTCCATTCTCTTAATTCTGCTATCTTGTTTCTTTCCCTAATCCCTGAAGCCATGTTTTTTTCCATTAAGGTTGGCAAGGGCTAATAGAAGCACCCGAGGTTAGTTAACCGCTTTCACCCGCACATCGCAAACTACGCTCACTTCACATAGAAATCTAGATTTTCTAGTTTCTTTCTCCATGATGCATGTCTTCCGATTAAGTAAAATTATATTCGTTAAAAGAAAGTCAATTTTTAAAGTTGTGTTGAAAAACATGTATGCGACATATTACATATGTTAAATGAATCAGTCAAGTTTATTTGTGCAGTTCATTTCAGCAACAAGGCACTTCAAAGTGCTTTACATCATAAAAACACAAAGTCATAAAAGATGCCATGCGGATAACAATTGAGAAAATCAGTAACAAACATGACATTTTGATGAGTGCCATCATCAAAATCATCAGCATATCAAATATTGAATTTATAGTTTGTAGTTGAAAAGCAACTATAAACAGGTAGTTTTTCTTTTAGTCTAGATTTACTCAGTAGTTCAGCTGTTTTTTCAGTTTTCTGGAAGTTTGTTCCATATTTGTGGTGCATAGATGCTGAATGCTGCTTGAATAAGTTGAATGTAGATGAATAATCAGAAAAGCACAAACATTATAGATGAATAAATTAGAAGGAGCTCAATATTTTTGCACAGCCACCTTGGCTCACATCCTTGCCTTCAATTAGCTAAAAAAGATTAAAGACCAAATTAATCTGTTTGATCAGTGCGTGTTCTGAAAATAAATATAGTTATGAACACAGTTATTTTCATCAATATGAACGTGAGCTACAATAAAAACAGACCTATACACTCACACACTTTTGACACAATTTAATTTAGTTTGTTTCACTGTAAGATAACAATAAAGCTTCTGTTTGTTCACAACTTTCTAAAGAAGCCAAGTTAAATTCAAATCTAATAAAATACAGAGCAGCTCAATTAAATTTGCAATCCAATAAAGTCCAATCACAATCCAATTCAGCCGGATTAAGATCACATTTGCTTCCGTAGATTTTTACAGAATAACATTTATAAACTGGCTTCTCATTAACAGACGTCCTCCCTGATTTATCCCAGACATCAAGGATGTAATCTGCGGTAGAGATCAGTGAAGAGGAAGAACTGTCTTTAATTTCTAGCAAAACAAGTCACTGCAAGAGCAACCAGCTGCCTCAATTTAAGACACAAGCGGGCAGTTTTTCAAAGAGCCACATCAACTGGGACTTTGAAGAGGGCTAAACTGAAAAGCTGAACATGATTCTAAAGATACATTTTAATGTAGACTGGAATGGGAGTTCTATCAGCTGTCGGTGCAAATTCAATTTAGTTTCTTTATATGGAGCCATTTCACAACAACTGGCCTCTCAAAGCACATTGGAAGACAACCAGGTTCTATATGTTCTACTCACGTCACAATGTAGCCAAAAATAATAAAAATTACATCTGGACCATAAATATCTGGACATGTCACATTATTAACTCAAACATTACAGTTAATGTAAATATTGAACAGTAGCAATAAAGACGAGTGATAAAACGTGCATACCTTAAGAAGGGTTAGGGTGTCTGATAGTTATTTTCTCTATTTTTCTATGTTTTGCTTGATAATGCTGCGCTGACGTTTTAATCCTCATTTATCACACATTTAGCTTCAATCTTTGCTAGAAACTAAACACAAAGCATTGTCTTTCATTTCACTATGCGAATACATTCATGTTCATATCTGCTTACAAACAAATCTGTAAAAATCCGTCTCCAACTGCTGACATTTCTGGATGTTTACAACAAGTTCACACACACGCACACACACAGTAAATGGAATGGTCACCTCTAAAATAAAAGTAATATTGAAATTTCTGAGAACTTTCAAAGTAGAAGTGATGTTGGCTATAGATGTTTACGTCCAACTGAAGTCTTGTGGAACCTTTAAATGTTTAATAGTCTGTATACAGACTTTTTTCAAATTAAACGGGTGTAAGAATACCATTAACAAATATGCACTTTGTTTACCCCAATGTGCTCGCTGCGTGTCGCTGGCCAACAAGCCAGCCTGCTGCATGCCTCTCATGAATTCGGATTTGTGTGGTCCGGCAGGCTCCACATTATTGTTTTTATTTTATATTTTTCCTCCTGCGTTGTTTCCCCTGCATCTCCTTTGCCTGCCACAATGTCAGCAATGAAGCCTGTGATGGTGATGAAGCGTTCCCTTGCAGTAAGTGTTTGCAATGTGGATAAAAGTCGAAAGTCTCTGTGTGCACAGTCACCCAAATAAAGCTGCTGTCTCTCATCCCATAACTCTGTTCAGTGACATTGTGACAAATTTTCATGATGTTTTGAATTCTGGACATTTTCTATAGATTCAAGAATTAAGAGAGCAAATTAATTCAGCATCCAGTTTTTCAGCGAGGAATGTCATACAAGACACAAGACACTAACTGGCTGGTTGAATGAATTTATAAATGCGTCTCCGGAGGTCCGGCTGTATCTGAATGTTTATCCGTTGACCTCATAGATGCTGATCCATAACAGCCGAGGTGTCAGGGCAAAAAAAAGTCCACTTCTGTGTAAAGAGGTAAGAGAGGACAGGTCAAAGGATCAAAACATACCAAGAATAAGTAAAGGGAAGTCGATCTCATTTGAGATTCGCTTATCTACAGCTCTAAGCCCGTCCTCCGCGCTCTGATTGGTTGTTTCTAGACAGCACTGGCAGAAGGCAGAGAAACTTTTTTATTTATTTATTTTTTGGCACATACAATCTTTTTCACACCGTACTGTCACAGCATAGTGACAGCTTCAACAAATTTATATAAAAAAATATTCCTTATAAAAGTTAGATACTGCAGCTTTAAACCACAGGTTGTCAAAGCAGGTGAAAAAAGCCCCAAGGCAGGAGCCAATTGATCTGTGTTTGATAGGAAACATCCTGTGGCAGACGGCTCACTTTTTTGCACCAGAATGATGCATTTTGTCATGTTCAGTGAGGCCGTTGAAAAAGGTTTTTATGTTCCTTTCTGTTTTGGTTCGAGTATTCACATTCTGTTCAGTAACTGTTTCTTCATGGTTTTTAGTCCCTCTTTTTTATAGTATTATTTGAGGATGGCTTCAGTCTCCCTTTGACCTTAAACAGCTTACAATGGATGAATCGTCATATTTTTTTTCATGTAATTTATTATTGGGCTTCTTTTTTTGTTACATAATCTTAACAAAAGACAGAGTTTCTAGAGAAGTGAAAAACCCGTTTAATGCTTCACTGCAGAACAATGCGGAAGGTGAAAGCAGCACAGAGGGGGGAGCTACGTCACTCCTCATTGTGTTTGGCAGTTCCTGCAAGCAATGCACATCAAAGTGTCAGCATACTGGAGAAATTCAGGCACCTTACTGAACTTTGGAAAGTATTTTTCTTTTTTTTTTGATGGCTCATCAATAAGCTATAACAATAACATTGGATGTGACATTTTTGTGCAACCTTTCCTTTTGAATGAAAACGGGAAAAACACATTGCCCATGACTCAGTCCTTTGACAAATGAAAACAAACATTAGGCTCCTTGTAGAATAAATAAAGATTCATCTGTTAATAAAAGACAAAAGTAAAAGCAAAATATTTGCTACGTCTTTTGTTTGCGCTACAGAAAATCATCAAAAATCAACCGTAGCATATCAGACAGCTTTTTCATGGAGCATGAAGCCGCGTTTACTTTTTCTCCAAGTGTGTCAATTACCAGAAATGTTCCCAAAATAGGATCAGTGAATGTCTTGTTAGAAGAAACTCTTTGTGAACTAGTATTAGATTCTTACAGCTGCTCTTTAAGTAGTTGGACCAATCTGTGTTGAATTTGTATCTAACACAATGTAAGTTTAGAGCTTTATTTAGACTTGAGGTAGGGGGAGGAGGGTTATAGATCACTATGAAGAAATTATTTTAAAAACAACAAACAGCAGCAGAAACAATTACACAACAAGCACAACTTTTTTCTTTTTTTTTAAG
>CAEGAF010139162.1:0-27898 GCA_903067075.1 Micropoecilia bifurca
ATGATCGGCCGATCCCGATAATCACCGATTTCACGAAAATCGGCCGATTATGATCGGTGACCGATCGATTGGCGCACCTCTACTGTCTATAAATATATCCTGACTTTGCTGGTGAAGTGCTTTGAATGATACAGGTAGCTAAGTTTTACACTTAATTCAATTTTTGTTCTAAATACTCATGGGTATGACTTAATGGAGAGTGTCTATGAAATGTCCCTTGTAGGGCTGTAGTGATACAATAATCTCACGATAAGATATGATGCACAATATTCTGCCCAGATACAATATATATTGCGATATTCAACAACCGATACAATTCAATACACTTTTGGGATTTTCTGAAAGAATTTAGAGGGACAGAGTGATTTTGGTGACATTTTGTGACTGTTATAAAGTTGGATTGAATTAATTTAACTGAAAACTGATTAAAAGCACCAACTACACAATACTTGGCTCTGGTTGGACATGGACACAGACTTGGAGTCAACAGATGGACAAAATGAATCAAAAATGTGGTGAGAAAACGTGTTTCTTTTAATTGAAACAGTACAAACTGTAGCTTACATGCATTTGTAAAGTAAGTAAATTGCACCAAGTACCTGCTCTTAATAGTTTGATACCTTTTTAACCTTAACATCTGAAGGAATCGCTCTAAGCCTGATGACCTAATTAGTCTCCCAGCGAAGCAAGCAGTGAGTGAGCAAGGTGGCAGCTGGATGTTACGATACTTGCAGATGAATATCGATATTTTTCTAGGACAGAAAATATTATTATACAGCCCTAGTCCCTTGGCAAACCACTCTTTTTCCAAGATAGTTGAGTATGAAAAGACACAATGATGAGCATGTTTATGGCGTGAGCTACATAGTCTATCACTGTTTCAGAGGTTTGACATCAAGGCTTCTGTCAAATCCACCTCGTTTTTTGTCTCTCTAGTTCACAGTGCAACTGTAATGTTCTCAAACATCAGACAAAGTTTGGAGTTCCTATGCATAATTTTTCAAATTTGTGTGCTTTGAAACACCATGTGTTTTATGAAGAGTCGGGCGTCATTTGAATTTGAACGGTTCCGATTCCTCGTTTCGATTCTGATTCCTAACGATTCTATTTACAGATGGTGCTAAAACAAAATGGGCATGGTTTAATTAGGCCAGATAACCAGGTGTTTCAGGATAAAATAGTCTAAACCTCTGTGTGAGCTTTTTACCTAATAACTTTACCATGAGTTTATTGACACAACCATTTCAGGCTAGTTCATTCACAAGTACAACATGCACTTGAATGCAAATGTTATGAATCTTTTCACAGGGGACGCACTGTGCAAGAAAAAGTTATTTTTGAAAAGCTGATGAAAACACATTTACACCAGTGGTTGCATTAAATGAATAATCTCCACTTTTGGCGGGTTTCTTAAATGGGTGAAGGAAAAATCTGATGGCCATCCGTCATTTTGACAGATCACACACACACCACCTCTTGGTGCAGATTCATAAACATTTTCAACTTTATGCACAGAGTACATCACGGCGGCAACTAAGCCAATCAATACAAGGAGAATTAACAAAGCATCATTCCTGATCTGGTCTCAACGCGTCTTGGTGTCTGGAAACGGTGTGTTAAAGAGTTATGGGAGATGTTGAAGTGTGTCTGCTGCAGGATTCTCCTTCCGCTGAGTGTTTTCGGGATCACATACCGTTCAGAGTCTCGCCGACTTCTGATCGCTTCAGTTGCAGAAATGTTTCAGGATTTCAAAACTTCTTCAGGGCAGCGAAAAAGTATTCATCTTCTTGACGTGTGATGTTTGGCTCGCTGGATATAGCATAAACGGAATTAAAATCGGATACAATTGAATATGTCGTATCATTTAAAAACAATTATGGCTAAAAATGGATTTTTATTAGCTTTTTTTTTTTAAAAGTCAGTCAAAATGATGGACATTAAAACAGTCTGATTTACTCGTATCAGTATCTGATGCTGTTGATTTCCCACTGATGAGAGAAACCCAGAGCAGAAAATCAAATAAACAAAACACATCAGTACAGATCAACATGAGCTAGGAAATCATAAACTGAGCAGAGTTGGGCAGTCCGGTGACTGATCTGTAGGATGGTGTTAAAGTTAAACTTTGATTTTTGTGGAAGTGGACAGAAAAAATAAATGTTTTTCTGCAGAGGTACATCTTCTACTCTGCTAAATAATATCTAGGCTACAGTTTTTGTTTACAACCAGCTATCTCTTGACCTATTCTGAGTCCAGCTCCGTACATGGTGACACCTACAACATGGTGTCAGCAGAGGAGAAATCTAATTTATGACTAAACAGTTTAAAACCTACGAATATCAGGTTGTAATTTACTAAGCGTCCAGGCACAACAACTGGCCTCTGTTATCGTACTGTAACATACCTGTCTGCCGCACCTTCACATCTTGAGCCTTGGTGTGTGTTTGCTTAAAGCCAAGTGTTTTTGTTTAGGCCTGCGGCTATCCAATATTTTAGTAACTCAGTGCTCTACTGTGTAATCTATTAATTCATTAATTGGATTTACATGTGCTATACCGGTGGTTTATAAGGAAGGTTCCTACATTTAAAGCTGCCCCTTCCTTTCGTTCTGTCATGTGTTTTTATGGACGTGCATCAGTCCACCTCAAAAGATCAACTCAGTCATTCATTAAATATTCATTAGAAATCATTTTTAGAAGATTTTATTTCTGTAATATAAGGTAATTATGCATTTATTCACCTGGATCTTGCAAATTTTTGTCCAGGAATTTGTCAGGAGCTTTTTAGCTGCTGGTTACGGGTTTGTTTGTTTGCTCTTCTTATTGTCAGAAGCTTCTGAAGTCTGCATGAGGTGTGTAACAGAGGTGAAGAAAAACCTGAAACACCGCATTTGGCACAACAGTATGTCCTTTTATAAGTGTCAGCATTGTTAAAAAGAGACAGCAATTTCCTCTCCAAGCCTGTTTCAAATCAGTGCATAAAGACACTGGCTCAAAGCCAGTATATTATGTTGTAGGCATTGTTAAATACATCAGTGTGTTTGTATGAAGTTGTTTTGCTGTGGAAAGGTATGGCAGCTTTTAATGTGGAGTAAATTCACTTTTCTTTTCCTTGATCTAAACCCAACCCTTTGGCCAGTTCTACTCTTTCCTCTTCTGTCGGTAACATAAAGTAAACATAAACAATATATTTTTAATTTTTATTTTTTAAACCGTTTTCTGATCAGATGATTATTGTTTTTTCTCCATTCTCAACGTTTTCATTGAGAAAAAATTGAAGCAGTAGATTTTTTAACATTCAAATCTGTGATGCTTTCACAAATCCTGTTGGTGAAAGTACAACGTGTCAAAAATACGTGTGTTTTTTTGTCATTTTTAGTGCACCCTCCAATGCTCAGCTACTGGTCGGTACCATAACATTAACACCTCTAATTGTAGCGCCAGCTGCCACCAAAACAGGTGACTGCTTTGTGAGAGCTATAATTAGCAAGCAGAACAGAAATGTAAATAATTATTTGACACTGACAGTTTAATAGTTTGTCAAAGCTATGGTTACAACAACTCTCCTCCATTTCAGTACTATGAAGGTAACTCGCTTATCAACCCTACATTTACTGTACATTTTGAGTGTGTTAAGTTTCAGCTGAGTACTTGCCTGGCAAGTTTTGTCTTTGGCATTTGAATAAAAAAAAAGCTGGGAGATGAATAGCAAAATAGGAACTTGTGACGTCTTTGCTGAATGGTCACCACTGCTTTGTTGTAAAAATAGCCATCTGGAGACTTCACGTTTTCTATATCTGGCATATTATGACCTGTAAATGTATATCTCCTTGGTGCTATGTCTCAGTCATATTTTTATCCAATATAAGTAAAGGTTAAATGGGCTGTCAATCTCTAGATTATAGTTTGCATTGTGTTTTCTTTATAGTTGGATTTTACTTGCATGACACACTCACACAGAACACTTTATATTTAGATATCTAGTAAAAGACAGTGACATTTCTCCAAGATGGTGCCATCCTGGAGAGTATGAAAAACTTATTACTGTAAAGCTTTTATTATACACCAGATGGACACTAATCAGGTGTTACAAATTTTCTTTGAGGTCTGACCTGACAATTTGGATTTTTACCAATTCTAGTTTTTAACTAGTAAATGTGTAACAACTATGCTGTAAGTTATTTGATAGATGTAATGCTTCTGAATTGAGCAGACAATGAAGACCGACTGTCCTGATCAATAAGTGAAATGTATAAAGTAAAAATGCTCTGGTACCCCAGTCAGATTGAGATTGGACTCTATGGACCTATTTTAAGCTAAAAAATAGATTAATTATGGTCTCATTAAAATAATTCTTTACTCCAGTAAATTATGAGTGAGCAATTATCAGTGAAATTAGCATATTATGTGTTTAAGTTGCTCAAAATGTAAAAAGTTCACAAATAATTCTGAAGTATCTATTACAACTTTAATTTTTTTAAACTAATTTGTTCCATCACATATGATTCATGCAAAAAGAGTCAAGTTTAAGTCTGATTAGTCTTAAAAATCCTTCCTCAATGAGAATCTCCCATAGTCTTTGGACTATCAAGTCGCTCCAGATTATACGTCGCATAATTTTAAAAATGTGGTATAAAGGAAGAGGGCGGGGGGGCATTAGTTGCACCCGACTGTAAGTCGCAAGACCAGTCAAACTATGAAAAAAGTACAACTTGTAGTAAGGAAAATATCAGTTATACTTAGGAATATTGAGCAGTGATCTAAATAAAGGGTTTGATTTAAGAAAGAAACAAGATTTTGGATCTTGTCAGTTCCTCTATTTACGTTTCACCCATATTGCTCTCATGCTTCTTCGGTTCCATCATAACCGTGTCCTGTCAAGCCTGCATCATGGCCTCCGTTACTGCTGAAGTATTTAAAACTGTTCTAAACATGTGGCCAACATTTACTGGATGAATGACACCAACTTTGTCACTGCAAGACATCTGAGCACACTTAAAATTACCTTTATTGAACAATAGTAACAGCAGGAAAAAAACTAAATTATTATCATAAGGTTTGGGCATCAAGTCTTGAGAATCAATTGGAACTGTTACTAACATTTTAATTCGCCCAGAAACATTCAGAGTTTTAAAGTTTGATTTATAGGCCATAGGTTCAATTTCTCGTCCTATATTGGATCTTTTTGTATGTTTATCTGTCATTCTTTCTTTTTTGTGCACCCTTCTGTCTGGAATAAAGATTTATTAATTTAATTAGAAAAGATTGATTGAATTTATATTTTAGAGTAGGTGGGATATTTATTAAGTACTTGGAAATAGTATTGTGGAAAAATTCACAATGACATTCATAAAAGGTAAAAAGCTCATAGACTTAAAATTGAGAAGTTGAGAATCATTTAAATTGAAACGATTCCCAAACCTAAATATTATTGCATGATTTCCTAACATTGTGGAGTCCAAGATGATGGTGTAGTTAAAGAAATTGAGTTTAACTGGTAATACTATACAACATTTTTTTTCCAGAAGACATGTACATTTCCGTAGGAAGGGATTGACTAAAAAGCTGAAGTGTGAACATTTTGACAAATTTCTCAGCTAACCCGACCAGTCCAATAAATCATGCTGGCTCAGAAAGCACAGTCTCATTATTTTGCCACGATATGAGCAGGTCAGAAGACAAAAGATAAGCTCCTAACCTGCGTTCTCCAGTCTTCTTAATAAAGAAAGCACAGTCTTTAAACCACAGAAGATCTCTGAAATCTCTCTTTGCAAATTCTACACAAATGGCCATTGTGACTTTCATTCACAAGTCTACACAGATTTACGTACTCTTGAATAGAGTGTGCAACCTGAGCCCAACACCGTGAGTTCCTGTCACCTTTAGAAACACGCAGGCCTCAGATTAAACTAACAACTCTTTGGGAAATGAGTGGTTGATTTTGAGTTTCCACGAAGATTAGAGGAGATTTTAAGCCATGAGGGGGTTCCCTGATTAGATGGTGGGATTGTAAAACCAGCAGCTGTGTTAAGGAGTTTACCTGATTTGCTGGTTAAATGAGGAATATTGCTGCAAGCGTATTAATTTAATATCAACACTGTCTTGTTTACCTTTGTGTGGCTAGTAGACACAGTCTGGCCGGCACATTGTTACTATTCAGATCATATACTCTTAAAAAGGTGTTTTCCTTCTCGGAAAAGTGTAACAGAAGGACTATATTAGTGAGCCTTTTTCAGTCATTACACAAGTATTTGGCTGGTGAGCTCAGCAAATGGTTTATAAAATTACTTATGCAGACCTTCGGAAGCTCTTTATTCGTTGATGGAGACATTTCCCACAATCTCACAGCTAATACAAAAAAAATGAGTTTCTTAGATGGGGACGCTGACACTTCCAAGTAATGTAAGTGCGTATCTATGCTTTTTTTAGGGCTGTCACAATTAATACATCAATCCTGTGAAAACTCATTGCTTTTAACGCTGCTGATTTTCGTAATGCGTGATCAACGCACAGGCACCTGTACTTTTTGGATGATGTATGCGCTGCAGTTTGAACAATATTTTCTTCTCTTTCAGCATTTAATTTAATGTAAAGAAGTTCTCCTGTTCTGCTCTGAGGCCTTATGGTCTTAATAAGCTCTCAGTGAATCTTCCTCAGGAAAACAAAACTTGCCACGACTTTACGAGTCACTTTCCTCTGTAGAGTCGGACCTTTTTGTTGTTTGGAGGCGTTTGCGTCAGACGTGAAAATGGCACAAGAATAAGTCTCATTCTAACAGCAGAGTCCATTGTTATATTTTATGCATTGTACTTTTTTGTTTCCGTGTTTTAATCCCACTTAAAATCTGTTTCCTTTAATTTTCCTCCATGTTTGTAAAATGTAGGTATCTTGTGCAGGGAGTATATGCATAGTAGTACTTGTGGCAATTTATCTTTTATTTTTTTAGAATGTGGCACCTTAAAATTCACTCTCGCATTTCCTTTGCATGTTTCTATTGTGATTTAGGTTCCACATTTTATTCATATTGGTCTTAAAGGAGGTTTTAAAACTCCTTTATTGGTAAACCTGCAGAAACCTTGTTAGAGCTGGTTTGTCAGGCCTGCTGGCTGAAAAACCATTCCGGGTTTTCCAACTGTAAAATCGGTTTTGCACCGGCAAGGCAAAGTCTGTGGTCTGAATGCATTGCTATTTTGTCATACAATATCGTATCCTCATCTGACATTCACACCACCACCCTGCTTTTTTTCTACATCATCCCATTGTTGAGACTTAGTGGTAATGCTAGAATTTTGCTGGAAAATTCAGATGTTAAGTCACTACAGTACTTACTTTGTACTACTGCCTGGGAATCACCTCTATTGGGTTGTTGCAGCCTTTGTTAATGTTCTGCTATGAGATTGCACAATTGCCTTGTTATTCATACCGTTCACACAGATACTAAAGCTTGATATTGCATGATGAAATAATTTGTTTTTTTTAGAAGAAAAGAAAAGCAAGAGTTGGACAAAAATTGATTTGTAAAACAACTTCAGAAAAAAGTGAAGCACAGAGTCAGTAAAGCACAATGAAGAAAATTTGCCGACTCACTTCATGAGGGAAGCTGTTTCTTTCTGCACCGAATTTGAAAGTGTAGAAGTGTTGAGGCCAAAATAATTTGTATTGCTTCATTCAACCAGTAAGGATTTATCATTTAAAAAAAATAACAGCCAGTTCTTAAATGATAAACATGCATGAAGACTGGATAACAAGTTTGGAAAACATTTACATCTTACTAAAATGACATATTGAAAAATGTGTTGTCTCCATTTGAATAATAAATGTACTTAAAGTATTTTACAAACACAACCTATTTGCTGTTTTAATAAAGCTATTCATTCCTACTAATAAACCATCTGCATCATTTTCAAATTATGGCAGATTATTTGTAAAGGTTTGCATGACAATTAGGGCTGAAACAATTAATCGTGACTGTGAAACAGTCGTCCATTGCCAAGTTTTTCCATCTGATTTTCAGAATAATCAATAGAATAATCAATAATTAAAACAATCGTTAGTTGCAACCCTAATAACTGTGCTCGACCAGAAACGTAAGCTTACTTTTCCAGCAGTTGTGCTTTTAGAAATTAAAAGCTCGTAAGGAAAACTGTGTGATTGTCACAGTGAAGCTTATTATCTCTGATTTAATGGTGTTATTTCAGGAAAACTGACTAACAGCAGGAAACCTAACATGTTGGGTTTCCGCCATCCATCCTTGTCTGTCTCACTAGTTGGTTAGCACTGATGCATATCACTGCTTTGGACACATAAATGGCTCTTGCACTCATCAGTCGGACGTCTGGCACTTGTCCTGTCATCGTCTTGGCTTGCACAGAGTAAACAGCTATGATGGTTCATCATGCATCATGGGTGCTTTACTGAATCCTGGTGATCATGTGGCTTAAGATTTCCTCATCCTCATTACACAATAAAAGACCAGTAGGTCAATGTAATTCTGATGATTTTAAGGACAAAAACAATCTGAAAAGTGTAACGGTACAATTGCAAAAAAAAATATATCGTAAATTATCTCCTGCATCAGTCATCTCCTGCTTGGTTTTATCTGTTCTGTAAACACGGATGGACAAGATAAACAGACGTTTACAGTTTAGAGGATTTTAGGTTGGCTGGAGAGTTCGTAAACCTAAACGGTGTTTTCATCAAAGAATTTCCTTCATTTGCCGAGTAAGACTAAAACCACTTTGAAACACTTCAGATGGACAAACTTGTGAGTTTGTGCGTCAATGTTAATGTAGCCGAAGCTTGTGTGTCGGTGTGTTCAAATTTTCATAGGCTGCACCTAAATGGGTATTTTTACATCTGTCTGTTAACATATGCCACTCCCTATCCTTGCCTCTCTGTGGGAGAGAAACCAATAGGCAGCAGGCTCAGGATGTGTGCTTTTGAGAGAGAAAGAGGAGCGAGTCTGAAGAGAAATCAATGCAGGATTAAGTGGAGCAAAGACCAGAAGGCTACAGCACCACTGTCTTTCTTTAAACCAACCTTTAAAATGATAAGATCGAGATGTATCGTTACTAAACTAGTTGATCAGACTGATTAATCAAGTAAATCCACGTGAGCCAGTTTTGGTCTTTGTGTCTTCTCGTTTGATTATTCACAACGGATGTTGCTCGTTGTTCCTGGCTTTGAGAGATGACTGTGTCAGGGCTCCAACTGGGGGAAGCCCCAATGCCTTTATTGGATTTAGAAATGTTTTTGGTCGTCTTTCCACACTGGAGCTTGCACTTTTTACCAGGCCAGCAGCGCTATTGGTGGAGTGGATGCACCTTGTGAGAGTACGGGACACAGGAGGGAGATGCAGCAGAGGGTGAACTCGGCGTAAGTGAGGCTTTCACTCAGCCTTAAACTTTCTTTTTAATCCCAAACATTCATTTATAGGATCAATTAGAGATGGGCACTCAAAATTTTCTCAGGATGTTTTGAGGTAATTATTGTAGTGATGACAAAACCATATTTAAACAATTTGTTGGCTCTGAATCCCTCCCAGCAAAGCTTCAGCGCCACACTGCTCCAAAAATAAAACTTTAAGAAGTGTGAGCCAATAATACATATGGTTTCAGGATTTCATCTGTTCAATTAAACTCAATAGTTGTGCTTTTAAAAAAAAAAAGACATTTTGAACACCTTATAGAACCACCAAGAGGATAGATTGTTCCAAACTGAAAAAGATGAAATCCAAATCATGCAGTTAGAAGTTATTTTTAGTAGATAAACGTTTTAAACAACTTTTTTTTCTGCATCGTATTGATAAAGCTTACGGTTGCTTCTCCTTCTCTTATTTTACAATATGTTGTAAATATTCATCACGGTATCAGTGACAGCATTATTAACAGGACAAAGAATTGCATGTATTGCAATAAATCTGATTATATAAATATCACTATGCTCACTATCTGGGGTTGGTGAGTGTAATAAACCCAAAGTAGAACAGCATTAACTCTGTAAACATATATTCTAAGTAATACCATCATCGCGGTGTGGATTGACATCGTCACATATCGTATATTTTTCTCATCTCATGCAGCCCAAATGTCTGTCACAATATTTTGTTTTATGAATCAATTTTTAATTGCTTTGTACACAAAGTTTGAATTTTAATGTGACTGACTTCAGTAGCACATGATGTTTTCCTGATTTAAAACCTTTAATGTGATGAAGTAAACCACAAACTTGCCCAACCCAAATGTTGTCAAATACGTCATTTTTAGCCTGTTAATGTAAACAAAAACAATTTTTATTTAAGTTATTAGTGCTCCAAATGCTGAACATTTGCCACAACGCAGCTAGTCAAATTGATTAGCTGCAGATGTTTGACTGGAGACGATTAATATGTCTTCAGACGACTGAATTTGTGACTCTTATTCATTTGCTGGTTCCACGTGCTTCTGATTACATGACTAATGACCGAGCTCTGCTTTATTGAACAGATGTTTTTACCTTTAAATTTTTTATTTAGTTGTTTTTCTGTTTGCTACAGATTGTTCCTTTTAAATAAAATGTAGTAAAGGCTTGTTGTAGGACGTTGGAAGTCGTGTGAAACAACCAATGAGCCTTTTTGGTGTTAGATCCATGTTGACGGTTTTTCAAGATTGGCAGGTGAAAGGTCACGCTAATTTCTTCATGCTATATTTCTGACCGTAAAAGACTGGTTTCATCTGTAACTGTGATGCAGAAGTTGGCTCTATTGTTGGAATTTCTAGTTGAGCCTTGACTGTGCAGCTAGAGATTTTGTTTTGTAGATAGTCAAATATCAAGGGAAGTTAAACTACACATGTCATTATTTGTTGGTGTGTCGTACAAAAAACTCCCATCAAAATACATCGACTATATATAAAAATATCAGTTGTACATACAGAGAATGATGATATACAATAAAGTTGGGTTTAATTCATTTGTTGTTGTTTGATTTTGATAAGAGCAGACAGCATGTCTGTTGAGATGTCAAAGTACAGATGCACCCATAGCAACAGTGGAGGACGACATGATAGTTTAATGAGTCAGGCAGACGGACCGACAGAGGCAGAGACGACGTCTACCTCAAGCGAGTCACAGCAATCTTTCTGTCCTGTTGCTCTAATTTCCCCTGAAGACAAGAGTCCAGCTCCAGATTCCTACTCTGTGGTAACAATAAAACAAAGTGGATATGCTCAGGCGGCACTCGAAGTGTCTCAAAATTTTACCAAGGACTAATTCATTAGTTTATGATCCTAGTTCCTCCCCAAAAAAGCATTTTAGAAATGCATTCCATTTACTTTCTGGACATTTCTCTTTTAAACAAAATGCATTGCGGGGGTTGGGAGAGAAATGTGAAATCAGCTGCATTTGCACAGCAGGGTAGGCGAGCGTCAAAACTTGCAGAGCTCAGAAAAAGCTGCCTTCTCTGTTTCCCCAACTGTTCCTCTATTACAAATGTGTTTAATATTATGCAGACTTGAATGTTTCAGTTCAGCTGTGCAGCACTTTGGTGAGAGTTTAAATATAGATTCAAGAACTGTTTGAAAAGAAAAAAAAACAACAACACACCACTTTAGCAATGTTTTCATGTTGTTTTTGATTTACCAATTGCAGATTAGTTAATTAGTGATTAGTCTGTAAACCTCTAAAGATCTAAATCCATTTGGATTGAAGCATATTTTTCCCTAAAACGTGCATTAAATGATGGCACACATGTGAACTTGCCTGGTGCTATTCCAGATGCTGCACAGTCACATCTTTGTGAATTACCTAGAGGGAGAAGCTGCCTGCACACTGTGGAGCTGGTCTGTGTGTGTAATTGCCCAGATGCAGGTACCAGGACTGGAACGACACGAGAACTCGAACGCAGCCTCAGTTGCAAAGTTAATAAACGGTGCAGAGCCTCTGGCTGGGCTCCCTCTCCCATGTGGTGACGCAGCCACTGTTGGCCCCTTCCTAAACGCACTGCTGTTGCATAGAGATTGGCACACTCTCTTTTGTTTTAATTACTGACTTGTTTTGCTAAACAAGTGAACTGAATTTGTTGCTCAGCGATTTGCATTGATCTTATTCTTGTCTGTCCTAATCAGTTGGTCATAATCTGTATGATCACCTGTGAGAGCTTCCTCTTTTACAAATGCACTTTGGAAACAAAGCCCATTAGTTATGGCTGCTTACCGTCTTCAGCTGTGACACTTAAGGAATTTTACTTGCACTGTTCCATTATTCAGCAGTAGGGCACAACAATAAATCGACCAGATTTCTCTCGGTGATTGGCTGATACTTAACGGTGAAGCCCATCTTATCCACTGATCTTATCTACATCGGCAAAGGTCTAAAAATCAGATTTTGCCATAAAAAAGTATTAGTCATATACGCTATTGTAGTAGACAGTAACAATTTCTGCAGTTACACCTGCCAATTTGACAAAATAATTTTGTTTTCTAACATCTATTATTGTGTAACATCTTAGTACAATAAGGTGCTCTCAGTTCCTCCACAAATTTCTAAATGGTTGTAAATATTGGGGATGCATTGTATCTTAGCATTAACCATATCAGCTGATAATTTATTTTTAGCATTTTTTTCATCTTGTTGTTTGCGTGTGTTGGGAAGGGGTGGTGGCTGGTCAGGAGGTATTTGTAAAATCACATATTATGATTTTATTTTTTTACACTGATAACATATTCAATTGTCTTCCTGTTGTTTGCTAAATGGCAAGAAACAGAATCAAACACTACATCTATGACTAAGAACCCTGTGTAGTTAATGGTATAGTTGCATTAAACCAGAATTTTTCATTCTGACTTTAAAAAGACTGAAAATTTAAAAAAAAATCAGCCAGCTTTTTAAATGGAAGTTTATTCGTATCTTTTGTTGACCATTGGGGAATTGCTTGCTGAACAGCTGGCTCGACTTTTCTCGCCGGAGCCAAGATATTTCTGCTCTCCTTGCTACACATGTGCTGACATGACGGCCCATTCCTGAAACGGATGGTAGAACCATATACTGTAATCTTCATGGTAGAGGTTTACAGTCTGTTCAGTTTACGGATTAACTTCCCAGGTCATGAAGATCCTTGTGGTGTTCTGTGAAATTGTATCAGGATGTCTATTACAAGCCCATCATGACTGTGCTGTTCAGTGTCTGAAAGTGTGTTGATGGGTGTCTCTTATTACCGCCGTCTAGGATCATCACTGGTTTAGACGGTGTGCCGATGACACAACAAATCTTCCGTCGCTTTCACTGTGCATGAATGCTTGTTCGGCTTGAAGCGTCACACTTGGTTCTGTTTCTTTGCATGTTTGCTTCCATTTCCTTGCAGGCGTTAAGTAACATATTATAAATAATAATGCCATGGATTGCAAATTTATCATTACAGCAATACTGTTGTAAGCAATATGTATTTCATGGAGAAAAAAAAGAACTATTAGCTAATTAATTTTGTGCCACATTTTCAGACTCCATCTGCCTGTGACATCATATGTTGGCTAAGCGCAACGCTTTCAATAAAATCTTGCCTTTTGAGAGCTTTTTGTTTCTTCCATCCAATAGCTGGAAATGCCTTTTCATATATATTATGGAGTCTGTTTTCCAAAGAAAACGCTAACACTTTCTAATTGTTTGTCATTTTATACATTTGCTGCATCTCTCAATTATTAAATCATGTAAATTATTCTTATTCTACAGGAAAATTTTACACACTTTTTTTAAGTCACTGTGGCCCTTCAAAGCCAAAGCTGGCATAGGAAATGAAATGTTCAGCAGAATGCCTGCACTGCTTATAATATCAATTATGAAGAGAAGTAAACTGATGAGATTTTAGCTCAGTGATATTTGTAGTCAAAAGATTGGTGAGATCTTAATAAATATATATATATATATACACACACAAGAAATGTTTATGTCCACATTACCTGTGGTAAATGATGCAAGTTGTCACCTTTAACCCACATTAGAGGAATTGCACTGAAGTGTGCCAGCCTTGGAAAGTGTTATCAGACGTGTCAAGGCTTCTGAATGGAGCAGGTTCAAAACGGATCGGTTGATACCAGGCAGTCAGTGTGGGGTAATAGGACTCAAGTCTTTTTGACGTGTGCTTGATGTTGGGGTTTTCTTTAAGTTTCAGGGAGTACAGACAGACAGAGCAGGACCACTCCACCATTCTACACACATCAGTTTTCAACATTCACAAATACTGGACACTGATGTGTTTGCAGTGGGCAAAGTCACTGGAAAAGTCAACAACAAAGTTTTCATCCAGCAAAGCAAAATAAACTTAAAAAAAAATACACAAAAAACTTTTCACAAGCTGCCTTGATTGAAAGGCAGTTCAACAAATCACAATCTTTCCTTTAATAAGTCTTTGAAACATAAACCTGGTAAATGGTTTTTGTTAACGATTGAACAATAACATATTAAGTTTAAACAACTAACTTAAGTACATGTGACAATGTTATTTTACTTAAAGAGAAAATTCTAGTTTCGAGACAACAATATTAGCAACTGCTTCAGCTTTTAGTGAGCGCTAGCAGTAGGCAGTAAAAATTTGAGGCAGTTTAGATGGAAAAACGAACATTCCAAATCGCACAGATAGTTTTTGGGGTTTGCATATAGCTAATAAAAATATATATATATATTGTTATTATCACACCATGACTGATTTCAATCATTCTTCTTGTCTTCTAATATTCAGTCTTGATTTAGTGATCTGCTTTTCTTTTCATCGATTGACTTCTAAGGTATTTTAAACTTTTTCATTTGGTGGAGCTGGTTTAGAAATTATGTTGGGTTGATTTGCTCCTCAATGGCTAATACAGTTCGTACTCATACATCAGCTGTGTTTGTACCAACCTCTTACTACAAAACTGGGTTGTAAACCTAATATAAAACGTGAAGCTTTGTTGTGTTTTTAACATTTATATATGCATGTATAAATGTAAATATGTATACATTTATATATTACTACTGTAAAAGTAATTGGTTACTTCACATCAGCAGCAGGAATTGAACCTGGAAATAGAGCAGGAAAACTGAGCAGCTTGTTAAAGTTGAGCATCTTCCTGTCAAGGCGCATCAATGCCGTGTTGAACCCTGCATGTCTTACGCAGGCTCAACATGGATTACCAAGATTGGCTTGAAGCAGAAGCAATCACAACTGAGTCTTGTTTTTCATGTTGCATTTGATCATTTTGGTTGTTGCAACTGGAGGTTGTTTGAGTCGTTCTTGGCCTATTTCTAGGTAATGTGTGTGTGTGTGTGTGCGTGTGTGTGTGTGTGTGTGTGTGTGTGTGTGTGTGTGTGTGTGTGTGTGTGTGTGTAATACAGTTGTCACTTAAAATCTAGCCTGTTTACTTTTTTAAATTTTCCTTCATGTTGATGCTATTTCTGTTTATTCTTGTTCTGTACAACTTCACCGTTTCTCATTTTAATGATATAAAAATCCCACCAGTTCTCCTGCTGGATGTGCTTTCTTTGTCAGCGCACTATCAGCAGCCTATTGGTTGAAAGCATATTTTATCATGTTTTCTTTACAAGCACAGACTTGTGCTCCCTAAACCAAGTGGAAGCCACTTAGGTCTCTTGTGAAAAGAGCTGCTGCTGCACCTTGTTCTATCTTACTGCAAGACTTTTGTTTTACTTTTTTGACCTATTTTTAGAAGAGGAAGTTGCCAAAAAAAATAGAATAACATGTTAAACTTTTAACATTTGGTAGCTAAAACTCAAAGAATAGCTTTTGCATTTACATTTTAAGGGTTTTACGTGCTTTATTCTTCGATTTAAAAGTAGTAATTTATCAGTGTTATGTCTTTTTTTTCTTCCTTTATTTATTCTGTTATATGTTGTCGTCAGGTGGTACCATGGCAAACTAGACCGAACCATTGCAGAGGAGCGTTTGCGCCAGGCCCGGACCCCTGGCAGCTACCTCATCAGGGAGAGTGACCGCCGGCCCGGTTCATTTGTCCTGTCTTTCCTCAGTATGACCAATGTGGTCAACCATTTCAGGTATGTCGGAGTGCTTTAAAAAGTTTTTAACTGGAACAATTAAAATTAGCTGCAGTGTGTGCTAATACAAAGTGTATTTCATACATTACATAGACACTTTCAGGAGTTTCTGTTCTGCAGCAAGATTTTAATTTAGCTATTTCGTGGAATTGTCCTGATTGATTTGGCCTAAATATGGCAGCGTATGCAAATATATGCATGAGCCATAATCAACATAATATTCTGAAAATGTCTTGGTTCTCTGTCACAGCAACTCTCACAATGGACACAGAAATGTTACCAAAAATATTTTTATTTATGTCAAATCTCAGACTCTTGTTCAGTCTTAAAAAGGGTTGAATGGCTGTAAATACAAAAAATGTTTTCCAGTGATTGGGTGGGCATAAATGATTGTGTTTTTGCTAAATAATAAATAAACACACCAAATTATTTTATTTAATTTTTTTAATTCATTTGTTTTAAAATGTATTATTTAATTAACTTTGGAGATATATCAGTTGATCTGTATCACAGATCAAATATGGTCGCCTAAGTTGATCTGTAATAGTTTTGTCTTTAAGCTAACACTTCTAGATAAAAACATAATAGCCAGTAGGTATAAGTTAAACAAAAGTCCAAATATAAATTTAACCTCATGCAAAAGTAAAGTAAAAACAAAACAAAACTGAAACATCTTGTTAAATTTGTTAAAAAGGCTTGTTTTATTTATAAAAAGTCCTTTTTATGCTACGATTCTACAAGCAGGCTACTCTCTAAGCAGTCTTTGGTTGCTAAGTAGGTATCTATGAGGATAACATGAATGACATCATGTTTTTGATGTGGCACATTTTAACACACATTCACCAAGCTACTCCTCTCACCTCCCACACACACACACACACACACACACACACACACACACACACACACACACACACACACACACACACACACACCTCCTCCCCCATGCTGTTTGTGGTGGAAGTTTGTTCAGTGGGTCCTACATGAATGAAAAGTGATATTGATGAACTGATTAGAACTGAAAGAACCTGTTTAAAGGTCTGCTGTCACTTAATGTTGTTTTTGTTTTCCAGGATAATCGCCATGTGTGGGGACTATTACATTGGTGGTCGACGGTTCTGTTCTCTATCAGACCTGATTGGTTACTACAGCTATGTGTCTTGCCTACTAAAAGGAGAGAAGCTCCTATCACCAGTGGCACCTCCGGAGGTGAGACTGACTTCATAGCTTTAAATATATGATTGGTCTTTTTTAAAAAAAATAGATTATTGTGTCAAAGGAGTTATTCCTCACTTATTGCCCTTTGTGAGAATCCTGGAAAATGTCAAATTTGCGTGATATTTCAGCCCTCAATTACTGTGAGCCATATTCCAGCATTTGTGGAATTGTCCAGATTTCCCATTGATGCCACATTATTATCTTTTAAAATCAGTAAATCTCTTTAATGTTTCTTTTAAAAATAAAGAGCAGCCCAATGGGAATGAGAAGAAATTTCCCTTGATAATTTGGATCTGTTGATATCATACAAAAAGCTCATGAAACTTAAACCTCCAGATAACCTTGTGCAGGAGGGACATTAAATCTCTTAGAATCTCATCAAAAGTTATTTTTCAGATGAATTGTGTTAAAGTTGGGGAAAAGTGGATGGATATATATTAATGTACTTTTAGGATAATAATTTTTTCTTCTGCTTTTTTTGTTCCCCATCCACATTGAATAAGAAATTATCCTCTTATTCCCTTATTTTTTCTTTTGCTGACAGGCAGGAGTGATTTCATTTGAGGCAAAGCTAATGCTAATCATATTTTCAAGCTGTATCCCCTTAAATACGTTGTAACTTATTTAGTAAAATCAGTTTTGACTAAATAAATGATTGATGATTTTGGAAGATCAATGCTGAGAGTTTGTTCTTATTTCTGTCTTATTTTCCACAGCCTGTAGAAGACAGGAGGAGAGTCAGGGCCATACTTCCATACACCAAAGTGCCAGATACCGATGAGATCAGGTAAGCACTTATTAGACAAATCAAAAATTGAATGTCCTTTTTTTTTTTTTTTTTGTCCCACTCGGATTTGTTCTTAGAAGCACTTTCATTACTGTGAATTACATCCAAACACACAGAAGCACAGAGATCCCAGGCAGAGAAGGAAAACATCTGGTTGTTTTTCACACAAAGAACAGCCTGATTTTGTGGAATGCTTCAGCGACCTGCAGAGAACATCATCTGACTTATTGAAAAGCAGTTGTTAAGCTGCGACGCGCGCACTCGCCGATGCTCCCATCTGTATCCCTCATTTCCTAAATCTGATAAACATCTGTCTAAAGTCAGCCAGAAAAGTCAGCATGCCTGCAAGCCTTAAGCTCTGCAATGCAGACGATGTGCAAAATCTACCTCCGTTTTAAGCCGCAGGAGACACCTGCTGGCCGCACCATTGTCTGCACAAAACAAGGATTCCGTTTTATTCGACTTAACGTGCTTTTGCTGCAAAATGCACCAATGTGATCAAAGTCTTTCTTTTTATTATATTTCCTTTGCTGTGACGCAGGAGAGTTTTGTAATGGTATTTTGACGTGTGCCCACAGCTTTCTGAAAGGAGACATGTTTATTGTTCACAACGACCTGGAGGACGGCTGGATGTGGGTCGCCAATGTTCGCACAGAAGAGCAGGGGCTCATAGTGGAGGATCTGGTGGAGGAGGTGGTAAGTAAAACACGAAGATGATGACCTCGAATAACAATTACAACAATTTCCTGAAGTTTGCACAAAAAGGCTCCAACAGAATAGAATATATTGGCCACTACAGTTAAAATAAAGTCGTTTATGACATTCATTGTTATTTTAATGTAGACAGATAAATGTGGCACAAGTAGCAAGAAATTGTAAGTGCTTATTCCACATGGTGTCTTGCTCTTTACAAAGTAACATAAGTATAAGAAGATGATATTAGCTAATGACTATTTACTAGTCATTAGCTAATATCAACCACCCACACCTGTTTCTGTACAATGGACATCTGTTGTAATGCGCAGCAACAGGTGTGGGTGGTTTAGTGGTTTAAGTCTCCCTGAATGCTCCCTGCAGCAGGAGAAAAGTTTGATCAATCTCATTCTGTCTGCAACCCTCTTTTGGAAATGCCATAGAAATAAAGGAGCAACTTATTATCATTGTAGTTGTGACACCATAAACATTTTTTTATACCAAGAACGATTACATGTACGGCATATTTTAATATCCACACAGGCTTTAAATTCATATAATAGTATAATAGTCTATATAGTGTTAAATGCCAATGTCTGAACATCATCTTGTATTCTTATTTTGATAGCCAGCTCGTGTTTAGTGACAGGGTTTGTATCAGTAACTTTTATGGTAAAATTTGTGATGCAGTTTTACTACAAATAAATCTGTTGCATCTGTTTTGCAACAATGATTTTAGTGTCATGACAGATTCAAAACAATAAGTTTGTGTTTGCGTGTTGTTTTGCAGGGCCGGGAGGAGGATCCACACGAGGGAAAAGTGTAAGCTGCTTGATCCCTAAAACTATTAACCTTTAGTGAAGAACAGATTTTCAATTCCTGAATATTTTTAATACATGTGACGTGTGATTAATTCAGCTCTTCTTTTCCCTGTCATTTTGAATGTTCACCTTTAGTTGGTATCATGGGAAGATCACAAAGACGGAGGCTTACAACCTTCTTATGTCAGGTAGCATTTTCTTTACTTTCTGTTTTTTTAGAGCTCTCTTTTTAGAGCTCTCACTACAGTAGTTGTTTGTTCTTTTTCACAAATATGTGAATAAGTGAAATATGTCTAGTATAGTTTTTATAAATGCGTCTCCCTCACCGTTTGCAATGACTTAGTCGGCCAGGTTTGCAGCTTCCTGGTCCGACCATCAGACAACACGCCCGGGGACTACTCCCTCTTCTTTCGCACTAGTGAAAACATCCAAAGGTTCAAGATCTCCCCGACTCCAAACAATCAGTACATGATGGGAGGGAGATACTACAACAGGTACGTCTGCCAGCGTGCCATCATACTGGAATGCATCTCCCATTAATCACGCCTTTGACTAAACATTTGTCATGCAGAGCTTCAGCTTGCCTTGTTCTTTGGAACTGAGTGAGTTTATCTTGCATTCAATGTTTCTTTTTTTTTCCGCTGCAGCCTTGACGATATCATTGATCATTATAAGAAAGAACAGATTGTTGAGGGCTACAACCTGAAAGAACCTGTTTCCATACAGGTAAGCACAAGAAGCGATTGTGTAATTAAAGTAAGATCAGTTGAGAAAAGCTCCTGGTAAAGGAAAGATGCAAATATTTCCAGCCATCTCATCCTCTGGTTAAAGAAGAAAAAAAGTCTGCATATTTTGACAAAGCTGTGCAAACACTTAATGAAGAAATATCCATGCAACATTTTTCTGTTGGAGCTGTAGACCTTAGAATTGTCTCTGACGGAACATTTAATGGCTTTGTGAATGAAAGAAAAGTATTTTGTTTCTCTGAGTTATTTTGTAATTTGGGTGGATTTGTCTTCTTACGCAGCACCAGGAGCAAGTACTAACTGACATAACGGATGGGAGGGAAATTTATAACACTATCAGACGGAGAACAAAAGATGCTTTCTACAAAAACATAGTCAAAAAAGGCTATCTCCTCTTCAGCAAAGGTATCTGTCTATGTCCAGCTCCACTAGTAGTTTTCTGTTATTCGCAAATTCTGCCAGTCGCATAAGGCAAGACTCTAAGTTTTCCTCTCTGATTTTAGGAAAAGGAAAAAGGTGGAAGAACCTTTACTTCATCCTGGAGGGCAACGACGCACAGCTCATCTATTTTGAAAGCGAGAAGAGAGCTACCAAACCCAAAGGGCTGATAGACCTAAGTGTGTGCTCCGTGTATTGTGTGCACGACAGTCTGTTTGGCAGGTGCTGATGGCAGTTTTCCAGAAAACAGTCGTGAGATAATGGCTTTACCTTATACTAAGCAAAAAAAAAATTAAAAAAGTAAAGCTTTGTTTTCTGTTTGACGTTTTCAGGCCAAACTGTTTCCAGATTGTTGTCCAGCACTTTAGTGAGGAGCAGTACATATTCTACTTTGCAGGAGAAGTCCCAGAGCAGGCGCAGGTAAGTAAAGCTTCAGCTTTTTCATCAAATAGTGTAAAAAATCTTGCTGTTGTCCAGATGCCATGTTTGCTAAAATTGGTGCCTCGGTTCCTAAAACATAAAGTGTTCAGCTGTTTGCAAGATGCCTAAAATGCAAGTCTTAAATTATTAGCAACAAATTGAGCAAGTCTTGTTTCTAGAGAAGTAAATACATTTATTTAGCATTATATTATGTTACATATTTTTAGTAATATGATCACATTGTCTTAAAAGACAGAAATGCCAGAATTGAACCTTCAAGTTGGGATGGACCCAACATCTACTGCTGGTTGCAGATCAGAAAGAGTAGAAACTGTTTTTATAATTTTATACAAAAATTGTTTATGTATCTATCATGCATTTCTTTCAGTTTTGTCATTTTGCGTCTCTCGGATGGTATAACATGGCTCTGTTTTTGCAGGATTGGATGAAATGCCTTCAGACATTCTGTAGTAACCTAAGAAAAACCACTGTACCAACTTCAAACAAGAGGCTCCGGCAGGTACTGAGCTTTGTGTTCATTAAAGTGGAGCAAAACAGTTGATAGTCGTTGATAGTTGCACCAATGAAAAGAGATAATTGCACTCAAAAATCCTTCATTTTGATGATTTGTCAGTCTCACTAAACTAGCGATCCTCTGCCAATGCCTGTACCACACATCATGTACAAGCGTCGCCTTGTACATGATACAAATGAGCCCCTCCGTAGTATCTTATGTGTGTGTTTGACTTTTGTCTCAGGTGAGCAGCCTGGTGCTGTATGTGGAGGAGGCCCACAAGCTGCCGGTGAAGTATTTTACCAACCCTTACTGCAACATCTACCTGAACAGTGTCCAGGTTGCCAAGACGCAGCCGCGAGAAGGGCAGAATCCTGTCTTCACCGAGGAGTTCATGTTCGAGTAAGTGTGTGGGACTCCCACCTCGTTTTGTTCTGTTAACATTTGCAGAATTACACACTGTTTTTTTTTTTAATTATCTTTTTTTTGTTGTTTTAGTGATCTGTCCAGTGAAGTAAACAGATTTGAAATCAGTCTGGGCAACAAAACAAAGAAGAACAAAGAAAGCGACATCTGTAAGTACGATGGTCATTATTGAGGCTTTTTATTCCCTTGTTTGTTTCTCAACTCGCTTATTTGACGCGTCCCTCGCAGTGTTCATGCGGTGCCAGCTGGGCCGCTTGCAGAAGGGTCAGATGATTGATGAGTGGTTCCCGCTGAGCTCCCACGTCCCTCTGAAGGGGATCGAGCCGGGATCGCTGCGCGTGCGCCATCGCTACTCCATGGAGAAGATCATGCCGGAGGAGGAGTACAGTGAATTCAAAGAGGTCCGACTCATTGAGAAGTTCCTCCAACGGCAATCTCTTCTCACTGCCAGCGAAGTCATTGACCCAAAGTGTTCTCTGCAGATGATCCTGCAGAAAGATTTCCACGCAATCTACGCTTTGGCCAACGTTTGTGGTCAGGACCGCACGCTACTGGCCAGCCTCCTCCTGCGGATCTTCAGGCACGAGAAGGCCGAAGCGCCTCTACTGAGGACGCTCAACGACAGAGAAATTAACATGGAGGGTAAGAGTCACAAACACGGGGATTAAACTGCTACAAAAACAAGCAGCGATCATCTGGATCCAAGAATCGGTTAGCTGTCTCCCTCAGGAATTTGTATAAACATGAGGGGATCGTTATAAGTGAGGGCATGTTGTCACAAGTCATCTCGCAGCTTAGCAATACTCTTCATTGTGTTGCAGGATTTAGCACTTTTGTTTTTCTATTTGTGTGATGTAATTTAAACCGAGGAATGTGTGTGACGGCAGCTATTTGTATAACATCTCATGATTGTGGGCTTTTACCAGATGAGGCAACAACGTTGTTCAGAGCAACTACGCTGGCCAGCACGCTCATGGAGCAGTACATGAAGGCCACGGCCACGCCCTTCGTCCACTACGCGCTGAAGGACGCCATCCTCAAAATCATGGAAAGCAAACAGTCGTGTGAGGTAACGATATAACAGACTCCCAGCTGCTGCACCGTAACTCATACCTGTGAGAGTTTGTGTATTGTTTCCTAAAATATAGTTACAGCATTGGTGCCTTGCAAAAAAATAAAAAATCCTAAGATATAATCATTGAGGATTTTTTATGAGACCTATAATAAGGTAATGCCTAATTTTGAAGTTGAAGGAAACTGATTTTCTTTACGTGCAAAAATATGAAAACTTCATCTGTTGTTTGCATTTAGTCTAATTTTCTTTGAGAAATGTAAATAAATTCTGCCATGTCCAACTGCCTTGATCTATTTTACACAGAAGAATGGGCAAAACATTTAGGGTCTGTATGTGCAGGTCCAAATCAAGCAAAAGGCAGGTTTACATTCTTATACCACTTTTAACATCTACACAACATTGTGTTGGTTTAAATAAAACCCTAGTAAAAGACAACAAAGTAGGATTGCAACATGAGAAAACGTTTAAGGGATGAAAATACTTCTTAAAGACCTTACTTGTTAATCATAGTTGTAAAGAATTACAATAACTAATTTACAATTGTCCCTCTGTGTTAAGTTAAATCCTTCCAAACTGGAAAAGAATGAGGACGTTAGTACCAACCTGGCTCACCTTCTCAACATATTGTCGGAGCTTGTGGAGAAGATCTTCATGGCTGCGGACATCTTACCGCCGTAAGATCAGAGGCTAAAACACAGCTGTGAGATATTTCTGTGAAAACTGTACTAAAGCTGAATGATCCATTTTGTATTGGTCTTTCCAGGACATTAAGGTTCATCTATGGCTGCCTGCAGAAGTCTGTTCAACAGAAGTTCCCTAGCAACCACACCATGCGGACAAGGGTTGTGAGGTAAACCTGCGAACCATGCAGGGCAAGACGTTATTAGATTTAAAAGCCAGATGAGGTATTTCTGCAGTCAACATGGTTTGTGCAACTTACTGTATGAGTAAACGGTTTTTCTTTTTTTGTTCATCTCCATCTCTAGTGGCTTTGTCTTTCTAAGGCTGATCTGCCCTGCCATTCTCAACCCCAGAATGTTCAACATCATTGCTGGTGAGCATCTATTGAAAAGCAGTTTCCTGTTTAACATCACAGAGATGATGCAGTGTGTTTTTTTCTTCAAACTTCCTCTTCTTTTCACAGACCCTCCATCTCCAACAGCAGCCAGGACTCTGACACTGGTGGCCAAGTCTGTCCAGAATCTGGCCAACCTGGTTGAATTTGGTGCTAAGGTCCGAAGCCTTTCCTCTTTGGCTTTGAGTTTCGTAAACATTGGTAGCATTTTGATCTTTGTTTCTCTCATTTTAACAGGAACCCTATATGGAGGGAGTTAACCCATTTATTAAAAACAACAAGCATCGGATGATCATGTTCCTGGACGAGTTAGGCGTGAGTCTCATTTTCATATTTCTTTTATTGTATTTAACAAGGATCAGGACTAGCTGTTGTAAGCAATAGGCAAGAAATGGCTGAATGTGTTTTCTGTGACTCAGTTCTGATTCATTCGGGCTCAGAGAGGAACAGAAGCTGTTAATTGAAAGCTAAAACATGTTATGATGATGATGATCTGCGTCTGTAGAATGTCCCTGATCTCCCTGAACACCCGGAGTCGTTCAGGACGGACCTGTCGCGGGACCTGGCTGCGCTGCACGAGGTCTGCGCCACGCACTCGGACGAGCTCCGCACTCTGAGCAACGAACGGGGCGCACAGCAGGTCAGGCACCCAGAGCAACAGCTCCGCTTTCCTCACAGCTCACGCCCTCGCGCTAGAAAATAATCACTTTCTGCTTTTCTTGTCGTTCAGCACGTACTGAAAAAGCTGCTGGCCATCACAGAGCTCCTCCAGCAGAAGCAGACTCAGTATGCCATGTCCAACAGCAACAGGTAGTACTGCAGCCCATTGCTCCCGTTTGTCCATCTTTGCGCCGAGCCCCCCCCGCCCCTCCCTCTCCTTGAGCGCAGCCCTGAGGAGACCTAGCATGCTCTCCCCCCCTCCTGCCCCTCCCCTCATCACAACGGAACCACTCTCCCATCATGTCTCCGTCTGATAGTCCCACCCATCCTCACCCATCATCTTGTCTCGTTCACCACAAAAAGAGCTATGCAACAGCAGCGACCGAGTACAACAAGCAACACGGCTCCTAAAAACAGCAAAATGGGGACAAAAACAAAAAACTTGCACCAATGACTGATTGCTACATTTCTCCCCTCTGGACTTTGTTCATAACTGTGATGTGGGTGCGTTTCATTCATTCACCAAGAGGACCAAAAATAAGGATTTTATATGGTTTTCTTGTACCTACTGTGCTTTAAAGGCACAAATTGCCAAAGTTATGGTCCCCTACTTTCAACTCAGTGTGAGGAAACTGACATGAAGAAGCTAGTTCTCTCAACCCCCTTTAATGGTAAACTGGATTCTGAGCAAATATGCTTTTTATACTGTAATTAGTTACTGATTAATTTTAAAGGTTGTGACAATATCTGCAAAACGCTGAAAGAAACATTTCTGTCTGTCTCTTTTTTCAATGTCTTGCAGAAAACCTATGGTTATTTTTTATTAATAAATTCTCTTGCTGGAATCATGAGTATATATGTGAGATAAGCTGAATTTTTGCCAAGTCATAATTGTATCAGTTATATTTGATTATTTGGCTGCGGCTTTTTTTTTTGTTTTAAAACATCCCATTTGCCACACAGGACACATAATGAAAGAAACCAAGTAAAAGTTTACAGTGGTATTTTTTTTAATAGTACAGACTGTATAACAGACATGCATGCACTTATTAAACTGTTATTTTGTAAAGTAGATTGAGTCATTTATTGCGCCCCAGACATTTTCGCTCGGTGTTTTAGGACAAAAAAAAACAACTAGTAGAAAAATATCTTTATTTCTCAGAAAACACAACCGAAATGTGTACTTAATTTTGCCACATTTAGATTTTTTCATATAAAATACTGGAGGAAAGCAGGAACTTCAGTTTCATTCCACAACTCAATAAACTCATAGGAGGTCTTCATCACTCCAGTCCTGCAATGAAACAAAATGCGACTGATTAAGATTTCTGGGGAAAACATTTCATAAACATTTTACTAAAATAAAAAAACTGTCTAACCTCTTCGGTCAAACGAGGTTCTTTAGCAACATGGCCATCTTCTTCATATCCTCTTTTTCGTTTGCTGCAAGAATAAAAATAAATTAATATTTTGGTAAAGTGGAGCGGTTTTACAAGCGGATTGACAAGTGGTGAACTCTGTTTTGTGTCTTGGTGTTGATGCAACCATTTTAAGTGTTTTTAGGCATAAATGTATGGCGTGCCAAATGTGCCACAACCTAATGGAGTGCTAATTATTCAAATTTGTAACTAAAACATTGGAAATTGTTAGATATTTAAGTAAATGCAACATTTCTTCAGTAATTTGCTGAAATGCATTGTCAATTTAAATTATGTTTAATACTGACCAAATATAAAAATGTCTAACAGTGACTTTGAGAAAGGGTGGCAGAAAAAAAACATGATACAATACGTGCTAAAAGTTATTTATTGAAAATTGTGGCACTTTTGGTCCTCCATAAGGTCACCAAATAGTCCTCTGCTCCTCATCTTCATAGTCCTGTAGTCTAGTTTACCCCCATTCATACTGGTAGCTGTCCCAGGAGTCCTAACAAAGCAACATTGACCAGCTTGTGTCTTTCACAAATGTGTCCGTTTTATTTTACAGGACAGAGTGCACCATCATGTCTCTGGCTGCTGCCATCCAGGTAATGTGAGTTTTAAGGATTTCCACCTGCAGATCCTGTAATCAGATCGTGCAGCCAAAGCGACGCCTCGTTCCACGAGTTGTGAAACTGAAGACTCCGAGCGAGTCTGTGCTTTTACTGTGCGCATGGGGCGGTACAAACCCAATGTGACTGTCCTCCGTGGAAAAAAAAATCCTCGCTGCACAAGTGAATATCGTCTCTCCAAAGTCCTTGTCTGAATCCAAAATCCGCCAGAAACTTTTTTTTTTGACGCGAAGACCTTACGCGAGAGGATCTTGGTGCACTGCGCTGCAGAAATCTGATCTTTTCTATCCTGGTGTTTCTATCGCTTCCTCGCAAGTCTTGAACCAGTTATGGGAAGGAAGCAGACTTAACGGGCTTCCTGTTTGGCTACTCCTCTTTGGACAAACTGTGGGGAACGTGTCGTCGGAGGGGAGAAAACCCAAAGTACCGAAGTAGCGATTTCTGCTGTCATCAGGGAATTCAAACACAGCACCTCTTTTTTCCAAGACAACACAAGCCTTAATTCCCTTTCTACTCACAATCATCCTTTCACCTGATTTTTCTACGCTACCAAACCATTGTAACTTACACTGTATTTGTTTTTTTTCCCCTTGCAGCTCGAATCCAACTTTTTATATACACGTATATGCTGCTTTGTATGTTATGTAGTTAGTCTTATAAGGAAATACCGTGTTTGTGTATGATATAGCATAGGAGTGCTGAGAAAGCTGCATACCTAGAACCTGTCCTGTGCATGTGTTAACCCTGAATGGATCGTGCTTTAGTGCGTGGGCCTACATATATGCTGCTCTAACAAACCATCACCTTTACTCCCTCTATGCCTTTGGATGAAAACAAAAAGCTTTAGCTACATTGCAGTTTTTTGTCCCCCCCCCCCCGCCCCCGGGCCCCCGCCCCGGGGGCGGGGGGGGGGTGGGGGGGGGGGGGGGGGGGGTGGCGGGCGGCGGGGGGGGCCGGGG